>JAOUZG010015275.1:8135940-8159428 GCA_026289955.1 Argiope argentata | reverse complement strand
TATATATACTAGCTTTTTTATTTCCTTAAATTAAAATTTGTAATTTTGCATGAGTTACAATATCCACTGATGCAGTTCTAATGCTCAAGCTTAAATATAATTATTGCCTTGTGTATTATCAGATCTTGTGCAATATTACCAGCTTCCTGAATTCCTATAAGTAAATTTGGCTAGCAGAATACATACAATTTTTATTGATTTAAAAATAATCAACAAAAACGTGAAATTACAAAACTTACAAATTTCTAATGCATCGCATAAAAACAAATACTAACATTGCTGGCAAAACAGCATTTAAAAAAAATTGAAATAAGTTGTTTCCTAATCAATTTCATTTCTCAGTTTGATAAATGCAAAATAAGAAGTGTAAATATGTCTTAAATGAATTCCTTTTCATAACACAAACATACAAAAAAAGTATAAATGTCAATTTAAAACAGAGATTAAAACAAGAAAGAAAAAAAAGAGAGGGAAAAAAGGAATTCTTGAGCCCCAAACTAACCGAATATAGACAAAATATTTTCTTCTTTTACAGTTTCTATGCATAGACAAAAAAAAAAATTACAATATTTCTTCAATGAACTTTATTTTACAGCTTTGACTTTTTATTTTTAAGTTGAATATATACTGTATTATATTTATTTTAAAATGAAAATGACTTACGGGTTGCATGGAACCTGTCCAATTCAATCATAAGGCGTCTCAATTCATCAATTTTGATGACATTTCCTAATTCATCATGGATAGGAGCAAGGAAGATTCTGATAGTTCCATGGTTAATTTTAGTAGTATTATTTTGCACTTTGATTTCATAGGAAAATGGTTCATGATCAAGGTGGTGGTAACGAATCTATTTGAAAATAACCATAAAATCATCAATTCATTGTCATCAAAAACCTCATCATATAATTTAGAAAATTATTTAAAAATTATTTTAGTAAGACTTACTTTTACACCTCCTTTCCTGCCAAAGTTCAGAGCATTTGACAAATCCAGAGTGTCTTCTTCAATGGTGGTTGTTACCAAGTTATCTTGGTGAGCATGAACTGCCACACTGTCAATCTCTACCCCAGTAAATCCAAGCTTGAAAAGTAAAAACACAGAATTGTTCATTCATATATTATACACTTCATGAAAAAATGTTTATAGAGTTACTGGACAAGGAAAATTTACTATGCATTTAACCTTTGTAATCAGAATTATAATCAGTTGATTAACACTAATATGAATATAAATTCTTAAATGCTACAAATATTTTTCAAATTAAAGTTGTTATTATTTAATATGTTAATTAATTCCTGTATTTCTCCAAATACAATTTCTGAAATGTTTCACATTTATAACAGGAAAAAATGATGAAATTTTAAAAAATGAACGATTTTCATTCTAATGTAATAATTTACATTAAACATTCACTAAATTTCCTATTTAATAAACTAATTACATTAAAAAGAACCTGACATTTTTCAGTTTTTATTGCATACACAGAAAAAGAGAGTGTGAAAGAGATGGTAGAAACTATAGAGCAAAATAATTTTCTATTATAAAAATCTCAAAAACAATAGGATAAAAGACTTGCTTCTCAACTTTACTAGAATAGAATCACATATTTAAATGTCAAACATAATTAATTAGAGAAAACATGAAAAGAATTTATGATTGGTTTTGTCTAGTATATATTCACAATAATTTTTTTTAAAACTGAAAGAATATAAATACATATCTTTCAAAAGGGTAAAAAAAGCCCAATAAATGCCATTATTAACTTCCTAACCATATTAACTTAAAAAAGTTTTAAAAAAATTATTTCAATATCTTCATGATGTTGTATTGTTGTATAGTGAACAACACCGGGGAAATGTAGTGCAATATCCTGTGATTACCGGAAAATGTTTGTCATGAATCATAGTTTTCATTAGCCATTTGTAGTGAGTCAAAAAACTGTTTATTTTGAAGCAGATAGTTATAAAAAAAGTAAAATTCGATGGTTTCAATATATTATATCATTCAGATATTTAAAAATGCAAAACTAAACTAAAAATATAGAGAGAGGATCTAATTAGAGGTAACATATGCTAAGGAGAGAATTTTTATTTTAATTGTCAAAATGTTTTACTGGCAATAATTCTTTACTGAATTGTTTTAAATTTATAAGGTTATATGAAGTACTAAATTATATAAATTGTTAAATATTTAAGATAAAACTTTGACTTACATCATCACTGGTATAAGATGGAAGTTTCTTCTTGTATTCATTGAACATATCATCAATGAATCGATGCCATCTGTAGAAAATGGGATCTCTCAGAGCAGTTGCTGAATCATCCATGACACCTGGGTTATTCTATGTAAAAAAAGAAATTCTTGTGAATTTAAACATGAGTCACAGAAGTCATAAATAATACATCAACTTCTGTAAACACATATAATCTATTCACAACTTCTCACTGTAAAACTCAATGAAAATACAAAATTAAATAAAAGGCATGGCACAAAGCTATCTGCAGTATATTAAAAGTTAACATATGATAACATTATACTTTAGCTTTTCAATCACAGGAACCATTTCTCAATAATTCTCCTCCAAAAATATAATAAAAAACTTATAAGAATTTCTATGAAAACTTATATTTTTAACTCAATTAATTTCATTTATTTGCCTTATTATTTCCTACTTTATCATTCATTTCATAACTAAATTTGGATGATTCCTCCATAACTATTTAAATTGCTATTCGACTCCAAAATTTAAAAAAAAAGAAGTTTTTATTGCATAAGCCTAACTTTATTCTATTTAATGGGAGTTTATTTTAATTATTGGATTTGTCATGCAAAGGCATGACTTGTCCAATTTACTGCTACTCCAAAGTAATTTAGAATTTCAACATCCTAGACCTATATACAAACAGTTCAATAGAATTAAACCATATATCGCATTCTTATCAGAAATAATTAATCATTTTCAATTAAATGAGTTTATTCATTTTGGTAATTATTTTCTCAAAGGTAACTGACAAGAATTCCCAGGCAGGATACAAGGCAGTGCATGTGAATAATTGTAAATTCTTGAGTGTTGAAATCAGCTTCTACAGAAGGATGCATCCAATCGTTTCTTCGAAAAGGTTAAAAACCTGTTTTATACATTTTAGGAAGATTCAGGATACAGTAAGGCTAAGTTTCAGAAGACAATTGCTACTACATTTTAAATACTTAATTTGATTAATTTCAGTTTTAATTGCAGAAAATTTGTATGCTGGGTAAATAATTATTTCAATACATTTAAAAATAGAGGAGTGATTTCTATTAAATATGTTATTAAGAGAAATCAAGAAAAAAGAATTAAAGTTATTATTTTGTACTTCACTATAGTACTGAAGCATCACTCATGTATTGCATATTCATATTTTTAAAATAATAAATTAAATTATTCAAAGTCATTATAATTGGATTCAAAAATGATAAAAAATCCATAAGCATATCCAAAACTCCCCAACACTCAAAACAAAAGTTGTTATGCAATTAAATAGTAAATAAAACACAATTAAGAAGGTTAATGAACAAGGAAAAGACATTCAGAACTATTCTTATGTAAGGCATTTTATTTTTAATGCTAAGATAAAGACAGTAATTTAACAGGAAATAACAGAAGGCAGTCTTACCTGGTATCTGCCATCAGGATCAAGAACATTAGCCATGAGAACATGTCCCCAGTTATGCAGACTGCCATAATATTCAGGATTCTTAGATTCATGACTGGATTCAATGATGTCACCTAAAATGTCAATACCATGTGTTTCATCCAGAATAGTTTCTCGGCCGTCAGTATCAGTAACGGATCCCAAGTTGATGGCATCCAAAATTCTTTCCCTCCATCTTTCCAAATCCTGGACACCAACACCATGAATATCATGCAATTGCATTCCAGCAGGTCTTGAAGCATATGGCAATCCATTGATGACTGAACTCAAATGAGCAGAATATCCCTCCAATTTTTCATGGAAATTATGGAAGGGAATCATTCTAGGCAGTCCATTTGACAGTCTTTCGCAGTCATATCTATTAGAAACATTAAAACATTTTTTAAAAATGCAATTTAATTAATTGAAATAAAAAAAATGAATGAATGAATTCAGCTCATTAACTTAAAACTAACTTTTAAAGGTTTTTTTATTCCTCCTGTAAAAGTAATGTTTGTTTGTTTTTTAATTATTGTCTGAAAAAAAAAGTCACATTGACCCAAAAACTGAATGATAAATAAGCACCGATTAATGAAATGGAAAGGAATTATAAATATAAAAATATAAATTTTAAAAGATTTTTTTTTTTTTTTTTGCTTATAATTTTTCCAAAATGCTAGAAATTGTATTGATTTCCTTAAATATCTTGAAAGCATATGTTAAAAATATAAAAAAAGAAAGCATTTCATCAATTCAATTTAGAATAATTTATAGATACTGAACCTTGTTTTGGGTTTCCTACTTTAGATCAATCATGCTTATTTCTAGCATCAAATTTGAGAATACATTAATAAAACTAAGACAATTCATCTGGAAAATAACATTTTCTTTATTTTTCAGTTTTAAGCAAATTTAAAAATAACATGTTTCATTATTTATAGTGTAATTTTACCCAGCATTAAGATATGAACTTTCTGATTTATAATATGTAGCTTCTTTCCTAATCTTTGTAGAAAAGTTCTTAGTACGAGATATTCATTAAAAAAAATTAGAAAATAATCTTTTTTTATAACATTTGCTAAAAAATTTTTGAGACAGCCACGAGAATTGTGTATATTAGTCTTTAATCCAGTGAAATATTTGTTTACATTCAAAGTTCTTGAACTTGGGGGGGGGGGGAGATCCCACAGCTCTTAATTCTCATCCTTAAAAGAGAGGAATCCATAGAATCTTCCCATTCTTGGAAGTTTTATAGCAAATCCTTAAACCAGAATGCCGTTAATATAATAACCATTGAACGAAACAAATATATAACAAGGTTTCGGAAAATGACTACTCAAAACACAAGAAACGTCTTTGAATCAAATGGTGCCATTTTGGACTTAGAGGCAGGATATTCATTATGATAGGCATATTATTTAGAACAATCGTTTGATTCATCCTCTTCTGCATGTACTTATTTTTTCCAGAATAATTATTTTTTGCTCTAGTGATATATCAGAGGAAATTTATTTCAAATTTAAATACACTGAAAGATAAATGTTTAGAAAAACAATAGTAACAGAATAGGAGAGATATAATTCCTTCCCTCTCAATCTTTTTAGCATAATTTGGTTAGTTTAAATTTCATACTTGCATTTTAAAGTATCAGATAACTTTATTAATGCTTTAGGAATATTTATACACCTTTGTTTTGATAATCTTATTGGTTTTCAACATTCTATCTGTGTAACATAAGAATATAACCTTATTAACACAAAATGTTTAACAATATTATTATGACATCTTCATGATATTGTACAGCACACAGAATATCGAATTGTATTGTAATATATTATAATATGGTGATAATAAGGGACGATAGCAATATTTGATTTTTAAGTAATATTTAGGGCATGTAAAGACTCCTAGCACAAGTGAAACTAAGATATTTCCATTACCTGGCACACATTTGCTGATGCATGTAGTAGAAAATTTCTCCCTTTCTATCCTTATGCTTTCCTGTAACTGCTGCATTCCAGGTACTGGGATATACCAAATGCCAGTGCCAATGATGTGCATTAATTCCAATGTCCTCTCTGTAATAGGCCAAGTTATATTCGGGGTCCAAGATGTTACCAGTAGCTTCCACATCCACAATAATCTCATCCTATTTTCAATAAAGTTTTAATTTTAATTCATATCAATAAAAAAAGGTCTTTAAAATGTTAATTATTTTCCTAATCGAATAAAAAAACAAAGTTGCACTAAAAATTTGTTTAAATGTTAAATAAAATATTTGTTTTTATAAGAACTTTGATAATATAATGGATAAAATGGTAAATTACTACTTGTTTTATTTTTTATCATTCACCTCTGATTCATTATGCGATTTTAAGATTTTGGCAAAATGATTGACTTGCCATTTTCAGCAATATATCATGGAGGCCATAAAAATAAGTTAAGTTCCGTAAAATACAGAACATTTGTGAATAGCATATAATTGCTTGATTAGTGTAAGCGTTTCCCGAAAATTATGGATTGAGAAAAACGGACTTACGGAATTTTTAGATACAAATATTTTTTCGAAATGCAGTTTCATTTTCCACAAGTATCAATAAAAATAAGTAATAAAATTTACCATAAGCAAAAAAAAAAAAAAAAAATAAGTAATAAAATGTATCATAAGTAAAAAAATAAGTAATAACATTTTCGAGCTCTTCAAAGAGTTCGAAAATCTGTTTCCATAAAATGAACGGGCGAAATAATTTCAAAGCAATTGGTTCAAGAAGAAAATCCACTGCTTTGAAATTCAGATTCTAATTTTTTAAAATGCATTGTATATACTTCAATATTAGAACAAACATTTAGTGAAAGGAATAAATTGTCTTCTATGTCCCATTATTGGTCTTATATCTGAAACTATTGTCACAGAATTCTGAAAGATTGGAAAATAATAATTCTTTCTTCCTTTATAATTACATATACATTCATATTTAGGCAATAATTTATAATTTATATAGTTTCTATAAACAGTTTCCAAATAGCTCAAACTCTGATTTCTCTGCCTTACTATTCGGTAGCTATTCTGCTGTCACCAAGGCTTGAACAAAGACATTTTGAAAAGATAAAAAATTCAATTTATTTCATTGAAAATAGGAAAAACTAAAAGTGTTTAAAGAACTCAACAACTACTTCTTCAAAATCATATTTTATATTTATATTAATAATTTGTTTTTAGCCGCGGACAATCAAAATTTATTTCATTCCTACTACTAGCTCACACTCTCCCTGTATATATATCTCGTTCAAATTTTCAATCGTAAATAAAACACTTTTTATTCATACAATCAAGTTTAAGTAAATTTTTTTAAACTTGTTCTAGATGACATTTGATGTTAATACAGTTTTCTTCAAATATTAATTCATTAATTTTTTATTAATTAATTAAAAACTAATTTTCTCATTTTTATAGTTCTTTATACTAACTGTAATGGCTAGTCGGGATAGTCTCGTTGGTAGGGCGTTGGGTTCGCATTCCTTGTGCTGCGAGTTCGAACCTGATCACAAATTTCTCCATGTTAAGAGTTATACCACTGAGGGTACAGAGTTGAAGGTGATCGTTATTTGGGTGCTCAGGGGTCCAAACCCTTAGAAGCTGTTGCACCACTCCTTCCGTTGTAAAGCGGAACACAGGAACAACAATTGTAATTACTTAAAAAAAGTAACAAAAATTTTCCTAAGTAGCACAATCATGCTAAAAGCCCATTAAAGTAAGAACAAAAAATAGCAGTTGAAGGAGAGTTATTTTCCCACCATTGTTCTTTTATGAATTCATTCAGTCACGTATAATAAAACAATATGAGCTAAAAAATAAATTAATAAAAATAGCGAAAGAAATTCCAATTGATGAAACTAGAGTGAATGAGTAAATTTATTGACATCCCCTTTTTGCTTTATACAAATATCTATATAATTATTTTTCTTAAAGAAAGAATTCTTATGAATACATGACAATTACAAACTATGCTTTTCCAAATTTATAAACCTTTCGCTTGAATAGTCTGTTTAGGTTTCATGAAATAAATATATTAAATGGGTTTTTTTAAAGCAAACCTTTTTATACATTTTAAAACCAAAAGGAACTAGTGTTGCTGAGCTTTCTCGAAAAGTTTTTTCTCGTTCGTTCAAGCATAAAATTGTGGATTTGGGTAATGCCGCAAATACCTTGTTGGTGAACGAGAGTTACGAAATATCGATCTTTGGAGTGAATCGAACATTTTTTCTATCGAGAAAATATGTATCTTAGATTTAAAAAAAATTTCATAACCGTTTAACACAAAAATTTGACACGGAGTTGCCGTTGTAATCACAAAATAATAAACCAATATTTCATTGATCTAAGTCATTCCGTTTAGGAATTATTGCGTTTGCATGTATCCAAAAATACGAACTAACTGATGGTCAACAGTTTGACAGATTCGGTTCAAATTTGATCAGAATCTACATTTTAGGTGCTAAACTTGGGTACCAAATTTTATCTACTTTGCTTTTCGTGTTTTGCAGTTATGGAGTTCTCTTTTACTCGAACAGCCAAACAGACGGATTTCTAAGAAAGAGATTTTGTTCAAAAGTCGATAAAGATCAACAAATAAAGCCATAATTCCTACCAGTTCAAAGCGTTGTTGAATTATCGTTTTCACAAACAGATGGTGATAATTCCATAAGAGGTGGGGTTTTTGTATGTGTGTGTGTGTGTGTGTGTGTGTGTGTGTGTGTGTGGAGGGGGAAGGGGGACTCAGAGAAGTCTAAAATTTGGAAAATTATCAAAATCTCGAGTTCGAATTTTTTGACGGTTACGATTATATACTTCGACACGAGAAAGTAATAAAAAACATTTTTAAGTTGCAAGTTTAAAAAATATTCAAATGTTAGCTATAGCTTATAGCTTCAAAGAGACCCCCCCCCCGAGAAGATTTAACTTTTAAATTTAATTAAAAGAAGAAGAATATTTTATTAAATATTATTTCTCAAGAAGCATATAACATGTCTGAAATTCCATAATTCCTATAGGATTCTTTTCATTTCAATTAATGGCATAGTCTGAAAAAAATTCAATTGTTATTTAAGCTTCAAATATTTTGAAGGCTTTGTACTTCAATAATTTGTTATTTGTTTTCTCTAGTTTTGAAAGTGCCAAAAATTATGTATCAAACATAGTATTAAAAGTAAAGTATTTAAGAAAAACAAAATTCTGGTTAATTATGGAATTAATGAAATTATTAAAAAAATTACTATTTATTTAGTTATTATTTGATTATTTATTTTCTGTTTAAGTATAACAAATTTTTAATTATTGATATAATTTTTTTAAATGAAACAAAAATATATGAGAATCATATAAGAAATTATATAGCTTTTAAATAATTATTATTTTAATGTTATAATAATTAATTAGGAACAAAGTTTTATTTTCTAAAAATAAAACTTTGTTATGCCAAATATCGTTAATAATTATACAAAATATAATATTATTGTATCGGGTAAAACTTCGCTTTGATATGATTTTACTTCTTTCTTTGTCAGTCATTTTCTTTTTAAACTTATAAGCTATGTTTATTTATCACTTCACACATTGCATTGATACCGATATTTATTATTTAATTTAATTAAAAATCCTTGCTGATGATATAACTTTACTTAGATAAGCTATTAAATTATTATTATTTTAAGATAATGAATTTTTATAAAATTAGTATACTTGTTGTTGATTATAAAAATTTATTAAAGTAATGTTTTTTCGGAAAAAATGTTGGATAAAATCTCCTATGTCAGCTTAGAAAATGGAAATAAAGTATATCCTGTTGTTTTGTATTTTGTTAAAAAAATTGAAAATTATATCACAATTTTCCAGGAAATAATTTATTAATGTATTAATTATATTATTATTTTCTCGTATTAGAAGTATACAAAGAAAAAATACTATAATCATCAAAAAATTCGAAGTCGAGATTTTAATGAATCTACATGTTTCGGAACTCCTTGAATCTGAAAAACACATTTTTGGAATTATATCTGTGAATACGATAATTTAAAAACGCTTAACTGTAAATAGATGAAATTTGATGCATGGGTTTTACAGTAAATTTGTAAATTTCTTTTAAATTTTGAGCGAAGTTCAATTCAGAAAAAAGTCTGACTGTCCGGTTGTCTCAATATAAATTAATATGAGAAGTACAAAACGAAGATAGCTAGATAAAGAAAATTTAGCACAAAGATTTATGTTCTTGTATGTGAGTTAGTATGGATTTATATCAATTTTGGAGCCAAATTCTTCAAGATGTTGACTTTTCTTTCTTGTACTTTTACAAGCATGCAAAAATGAAATCTCAAAAACGCATTGACTTAAATATATGGAATTTGATATGTAGTTTTATAATTAAGATTGTAGTTCTGGGGCAAATTTTAGTTTTAATCAATCGGAGAAAAGACATCTAAAATCCATATTTGGTTTTCTATTGCTTGTTTATTAACAGCGAATAACAGCCAAAGATGGTATTTTAATAGTTTCTGTATTCACCAGCGGCATGGGGTTAATATACACAAGTGCATTAGAAAAATAGCATTCGAGAGTTTAGGTGAGACTCCTCCCGATGTTTAATAGAGGAAAAATAAAGGACATATACTTGCATTTGAGTGGATAATTGCAACAATTTTTCTCAAAAAAAAATGCATGTATAAATTTTGCCTCCAATTAATTAGTAGCAAAGCAGTCAATTGCTCTTTTAATCTTTTAGTCTGTGGGGACAAATTTTTTATGATGTTTTTAAAAGACTCCCTTCCTGAGAAAATCTGTTGAATCTGCCCGTCCCACCACCTTTTCCTTTTTCTTTTCTACTTAATATGCAATTTTAAATTATTAATATGAAAGCATTCATTGCGTTGATTATATGCAATTACAAAGATTTAATGGTGTCATATTACTTCTATAATAATAGATGACATCTTTTCTGTATCTTCGGCCTTTTATTTTTATATTTTGTTGGTTCATATTACTTGTATTAAAATGGGGAGAAATTTTGAGAGGACCTTTCCTGATTGATGGATAGCATTTAATAAATCTTGGCTATCACTGCATTCGCCGCATTCTTATTCTTGTAATAAATGTTTGAAATATCATAGTCATACCTCTTTGTCAGGGTGTGTGTTCGCAACCTTGAAGGCCTTGTAAATGGTCTCCACAGGGAAGAACTTGTCAGGGAAGACTTCTTGAATTGGAGGCAGGGAGACACCTCGGCAATCATCACGATGCAAGATAGCTACAGACACGGCGTACACGTAAAGTGTTTCATTCACGAAGTCTCGAGCCTGGTGACACAAATCGACGAATTCATCGAAGGTTTCGGCACCTGAAAGAAATTGTTACAAGAATAAAGAGCTAGCTACTTAAAGCGGGGGGGGGGACTCCGTGAAATATCTTGAAGAAAAATTTCTGTTTTAAGCCGTGAAAATCTGAAATGAAAATCCGGAGGCTCTAAAGAAAGGATTGAAATGATTTAATGAATCTAATACCACAAGTCTTTTTAATAATAAAACCTTAATATCTTAAGCATAGCTTGCAACATTGAGCCTGTTTAGCAACAAGGCAGAAATATTATAAAATATTTTTGAGTTAACAGAAAAGAATAAATTGTATGTAGACTAGTATTAGGCATTTTTTTCTTTTTACCTTCTGCTGTTATTTTCCCAGTTCTGTCTGGTTTCATTTATCGATTTCTTACTTTAACCCTTTATCTACTGAATTATGTTGCTATCAATTTTCCAACTTCATTTTTGTGCCGGTAGTTAAATTTCCTTGCAGAATAATCCCACAGAACGCAATAAAAAATTTTAATTAATAAAAATATCTTAATTAATTTAATATTTTTTCTTCCTACTTTTAGCTTATATTAACTTCTTGCTATTTGGGTTACATTCTTCGTGTTTTTTAGAATACCATCGGCCAAAATAGTTATATTACCAAAATATAATCCAGATTTGAATGGTACTTATAAGTATCGTCAGTAGAAAAAGGGTTAAAAACGTATAATAATGCATTCAAGGCACCATCTTCCTCTAGGAATAGCTTCTTGTGCATTTGAGTCTCTTATCCAGTCTTCACCACGCCACTGAAGATAAAAGGCAAGTGCAATTCATTAAGACCTTCAACAAGTTGGTATTCTTGTTTTCACCCTCTTTTCACTGTTTCCTTGATCTTTCTATCATTTTTTTAAAATTATTATTTTTTCTCAATATTTCTTGAGGATGAAACGCTGTATTAATCTGAACTACTTAATTTTGTCCCTTTATATTATGTATTTGTAATTCAGATTAAGAAAAATGTTAAAATTTTATGAAATTACTCACAATGTAGCTCTAAATCTAAGAATTTTAATTAAATTATTATTAATAATAAAAACCAAGTCTTTATTTGAAAATATCGTCTAAATTTTTCATTCTTATACTGATTCGATTTATAGCATTTTCGATTTCTTCAACAAATTAATCCCTATGAAATAACTATAACTTAAAAAAAGCATAAAATAATATACTTTTAAGCCCTAAAGTACATTTGTTCTTGAACACGTTAAGTTTTAGTGAAGATAATTTTTATTTTTATTGTTAGTTCTTGTTATTTAAATTATTAACTTTTTAGAATTCCGTAAAAAGAACACAAAAATCGCAAATATCTTGCTGAAACTGTTGGAATATTTATTTATTGCTGTTTTCCACACTGTTGAACCTTCTAGCTTACTTTAATAGGATGTTACAACGGAAATAAAAATTTTAAATTCTTTTTAATGAAATTTCATTTTTTTTCCTGACGGAAAAGTTAGTTCAAAGGCATTCATTTAGCAGAAAACATGAAATAAGATTTTAAAAAAAATAAATTGTCCCTTCTACTCTGAATATGGAATGTTATAATATAGAAATTTAAATTATTCAATGCGTAAAATTTTAAATGCGTTTCTTACTCTGAACTTGTTTAAAGATAATTCATGAATACAATTAAGTGTTCTAATATGTAGTTGAAACTTAGAAAAAGTTCATAAATTTTCAAAATACTAGTTTCATTCTCTCTCTCTCTCTCTTTTCCGCTTCACATTTCATAAGCGCAGATTTTTCTTTCTTTAAAGAATATGAATTGTATGCAGGACAAACTTATGAAAAACAGAAGTTACTTATCGCTTAAATTAATTTTAAGAGATAAATGAAAATTACATATAATGGATAGGAAACAAATGAAATAATTCACTTATAAATAATTTTAATTAGATAAGTAATCTTGCATAATAGTTCATATATTTTTTGGAAATGTACAAAAATTCTATCAAAACTATTATGTTGTATTTTTCTTTTGCATTAATTTACTCGAGATTTATTGAACATTATACAATTACCTCACTTTCTTTTTCGTTAAGATTATAAAGGAAATTCTCAAAAACCATTCTTTCTTTTGTATGTAGGTTGACTATTTAATAATAAGCAAGCATTATAGTTTAATTTCACATCACCTACATTATTTAATATTAGCATGTACATCGTGCATTTATGATCCTTAACCCTTTAGGTATATTTGATGTAACTGAAAGTAATGCATTTTTTAAATTTATGCTTCATTTTTTTTGTTATAATAAATACTCTCAGTTATCTCAATATCATGAATAATAGGAAATAAATGAATTTTTGCATAAAATATGCTGCTTTGAAATGCCCAAAAAATTGTGCTCAAAATGCAAAATAAATAAATTAATTAATTAAGAAAATAAATAATTAAAGTGTGTGTTTAAAGGGTTAAACTTTATTTGAATCTAATGAAAGGGATTTCAAATACCTTTCAAATAGCCCCCTGGTTGTACAGTTCAGTCAAATGTGTCGTTATATTTAACTGTAAGGGTTTCTAAATTTGCATTACTAATTTACATAAGATTTTTTTGTACCAATAATTTTTGCCAATATTTGAAGGATGTTGACTTTGTATGTATTGATAGCAAATATTAGATAGTAACGCATTGTTAACGAGTTTGATGGGTGATAGATAAACTTGAAACTCATATGCTGAGGACTAATTCCATTTTGAATTAAAATACCAGTAAACGTCTTTACTTTTAATTGCTTTTGGTTTTAAACAATTTCAGCCCACATGGTTGTCTAGCTTAAATCTCATGGACGAAATCTCAAAATCAGAAACATTAACAATACAGAACCATAGCAAGAGAATTGTAACAGTCTCATAGGCAAACAGCTTGGAACAGAAAATTAACTTAAAAGGGCATCCGATAGCCATTAAACATTACTATAAATGCAAAAATAAAACGATTCACAAGACCCACTAAATAAAGTTGCGAGAACTAGTAGAGTAATAATCTTCATTTAATTATCACAAAAATCTCAAAGAATCTACAGTATTAATATTCAAACAATTATTTCTATAGTTTTTAAATACCTACAGAGGTAATCTGCACGGAATCACAGTTGAAATTGTCTAAAACGTATTATTACCCAATTACCCCAGCAGTTTTCAAGTACTTATCACAGTTGAAATTGTCTAAAACGTATAATTACCCAATTATCCCAGCAGTTTTCAAGTACTTATCACAGTTGAAATTGTCTAAAACGTATAATTACCCAATTATCCCAGCAGTTTTCAAGTACTTAAAACGGCAGTTTCCAAGTAACTATAAATCCTTACAGTATTTTGGTAACCTCTAATTTGATAAACATGGTATTTTTATCCAACTAGTTAAACTTACCCAACAAGACTTCGACGAGTTTATTGGCTTCAACGAGGTGATCATGATGGAAAGTTGAGAAGAGTTGACCCCTTCCTAAGATGCCAAGGCCTCGGAGCTTGGGATCCCTTTCGACTCGCAAACCGAACTTGGTTTTAGTTGGTAATGCGCAGTACTCGAACAGGGGCAAAACCCGTTGCTGTTTTTCCGCTGCGTCTGAAGCCATCTTAACCTCTGGTGACGAACGTTCAACCCTGGCCGGATATTCTTGGGGTCCCCTTTATATATTCGATGTTGATCCTTTTCGTCGAAATGTTTGCTACGTCCCGATCACTATTTTAATCTTGACGAGAACTCGATGGGATCGGCATATCCGTCCGCCGACTGTTCTCTCTCTCTCTGCTATTTATATTTTAATTGTTTCCTACCATTTTCAAGCTGTTACTTTTCGGTTTACAGTTTTTGTATAGACTAAGTAGAGGAGAATTTTAAGATTATCTGGCGAAAAATTAAGTGATAATTACTTTGTAAACAGATATCAGCTAAATATGCTTGGATTTAGATTTTGTGTTTGAAAAAAATAGTTTTATGTTTTGGAAATTAATGGCCTCTTTACGTTTTATTTTCAATGTTTTTTACCGATTTTTAATCAACACTTTTTAAAGGTTTATAATTATATATTTCTCTTTCTCTCTTTTAATTTTTTATTTTGGTATACAGATAAAATATTGAGTTATCAGACAGTAAATAATTACTGAATATTAAATTCATTAATCATTAATTTAAATTTTAAGTTAGACTTGTAAAGTCTGTTTGATACTTCATAAAGAATCAAATCTAGATTTCAATAAATATAAGAAAAGAAAGAAAGAAAAAGAGGGAATTGTAAGTGCCAAAGGAATAATATTTATCTAACATTCTTGAATAGAAAGAGATTTACTATAATCTGCCCATCATTATGTACTATTTGAATTTGATTCAAAATGTGCTTATGCAGTATATTTCCTGAGATTAGCCTCACCTTTTCATTGTATTTTAATCGCGTTTTCTATCTCGTTCAGATATTCTTTAATTAGTTTAGACAGTGAAACTCGTTAGAAGAGAAATATTATATGATTATTTAGAAAGCAAAATGATCATTTGGAAAATGAAGCAGTATTGTTGATAATTAGTTTTGAAATAAGTATTGTGTAAAATTGATATATTTTCGCTTCCTTCTTGTATGTTCTATTAAAAAAAATCGGTGGTAATAATTTTTTTTAAATCAATGACAACAATGAATAAATAAATATGTGAAGAAAATTGCTTATATTTAGAAACTAAATGGTAAATTCTCCTATTGATGTATTCGCTGTAATATATTAATTTTTTTTCACTATTTTTTTGATGTAACATTTTTTTTTCATTTATTAAAAAAACAAAAACAGGATGTACTTGAAGCATAAGGAAGGAAAGATTGTATAAAAGAAATAGCTGGCAAAGAATTCATGAAAATTAGCCATAACAATTTTTTGTGCATTTAACTCAATATACGAAGAAACATATCCATGTTTAGAGAATCTAGCATATAAAAAAGGGGAAACTGGTGATATTGAATTATATCTGGAGTAAAAGATTTATAATCAGCGATCAAATATTAAAAACTTTAGTTACATTACAATTATTTGTTTCAAAAAACTGTCCATTCATTCTGTTTTTATTTTGATTTTTTTTAGTAATATCATTAATTGTTCAACTTATCTTATTGTACTTATTTTATTATATTGTAAATAAATGAGAAGAAGCTAATGATTATAAGTTTGAAATACATTTTAAGATTAATGTATAAAATTGATAAGAACATAAATTTCATGTAAAGAAACATATAGAACTACCTTATTAGTGATTTTAAATTTGGAGCACATTTGCAATCATCAATCAGACAGCAGGAATTAAAATGTAATTATTTTAGGATACAGCTAAACACTGCCAATCGTTCTTCGGTTGATGGGCCTTTCAGTGAAATTAGTTTTTCTATAATTCTATTTTTCAAGTGATGTCTTAATTTATTCGTTTTCAAGGCAGGAAAATTCCAAATTCGAAACTCACTTCCATCAATGAATCATGATTCATTTGAGCTTGGTGCTCATTTAATCTAACGAGAGTCAAACTTTCTTTAGTTGGTGTGATTGGGAAGTTAGCAGATAAGGGTGCCCACTCAAAAAAACAGTTAGAGCCGACACTCTCCTTATCATATGTCAAATAAAGGTTATAATGTCAGTTTCAAAATACGTCTTGTGATGATTCTAAATGAGGTGCAAATGTCTATAAATTAGACTAAACTAGTCGAATTGTGTATTCGATGTAATGAGCACATTTAATAAATTTTTCCCTCCTTCTGTTTTCATTCTTGAACTCAATTCTTTGAATAAAAATTTAATTATTGATTTTGAATTTTACAGCGTTTCCTTTGTAAAAGGGATTTTTATTTTCAAATAAATCACCAGTTTCTGAAAAATTACTTTGAAAATCCTGACTTTCTTTCTAAAAAAACCATTCTGATAATTAAACTTTGCCGAACTGAGAAAGAAATTACTTTGGGGTGATATAATTTTTAATAAATTCTAAAAATATTTTTCTTTTTCCTTTCTAAATATTATGGACTAGCTTTTACCCGCGACTTCGTACGCGTGGAAATTTTGATGCGTATATGTGAGAACTGGCAGTCTAAAATGTTATCAAAACCGTATGCATGCATAATTTTTCAACATCAATTGGAGCAAAGCGAAGACGTGAATTCTAAGCACCAGTTGGGGTAACGCAATGCAGATTAGAAAATTTTAATTTCAATTCATAAATTTTATTTTTATTCAAAAGCACTTCTGAAGGAATCGAAAGATCTATAACTTAACAATGTTTAATTTTAAATTTATTATACTCTACGAAAATAAACAGAATCGTTTGAAATAACCGGTCGAAAACATTGTTACGTCTAACCTCATTAGTGTGTGGGGGGAGTACTTAAAAACTACGTACTTAAAACTATAAAGGCACTTTTCTGTTTGCCGGACGGAATTCTACATTATTTGCTAATGGAAATATACCACTATAAGCACATATGGAAAATAGATAGCTCACACAAATACAATTTAATTACAAAAAAACACAATGGAGCAACTTTAATATACGGTCATTTTCGCCACAAAAAAAATAGTTTGTCATCAAATTTTAGCGAAATGGCTGCAATAGAATTTCCAATCATAAGGTTTCGATTAACGTTGCTGCAAATTAACGGAAACATAGAAAAAAATCAATAAATGCAATAATATGGAATGCATTCAAAAAAATTTTTTTTATCGAAAATAATGAAAGTAGGCAAAAGGAATACGTACAGCGGGGGGTGGGGGATCAAGAGAAAGGAGCTGGAAAGATCGAATTATATTAACACAAGAACAGCGAAAGAAAAAAAAATGAATACATCTGTCCTTAATAACTTCAGTACTACAGACTGATGCTTTTCTTAAGTAGAAATTAGAAAGAATAAATACACTTACTCTGTTCAACTAATTTTTCTTATGAGCATGAAACGATTTAAGAAATTTTCTATACAAAAACAGCTGAAGTTTACAGTGATGAAAACGTCTTTCTGCCGGGAAATTCAAGAAAAGAAATTACAAAGAATTCCATTTGAATGGTAAGATATGTTTAAATGAAAAAACGGTTAAATAAAAACAAACAATTCAAAAAGCTCGGCCAGATGTTTTCTGATTTTTTTTTAATATTTTTTATTTTCTGTTCTGATGAAATTCGTAAGCAGACGATTTTAAACAGAATAAAATAATTGCTCCTTTAAGGAAATAATTTTTATTAAAATAATCCTTTCATTAGAATAAATAATTTCCTGAAATAAAACAAAACAGTAATGCGCATGCTTGAATTTCAGCGCCAATTGAGACAACGCAATGAGTGAATTTTCCACATGAGTTGGGATAACGCTATACAGAATAGAAAATTTTAATTTCCATTATTATGTTTTATTTTAATTCAAAAGTACTTCATAACGAATCCGAAAGATCGATTAATTAACAATGTTTGGTTTCAATTGCTTAAACACTAAGAAAATAAACTGAATCGTTTGAAATAATTGGTCGAACATATGCTAAGCCTAATCCCATTCGAATGTGAGAAAAAAAAAAAGCGAAGTCTTTCTCATTTAGCGGCGAAGATTTTTGGCGGAAAAGTTAATTTTTAATTAATAAAAAATTAACTACTCAATTAACCGGAATAAATATTAGCCTATGTTCTTCTGTAAACTATAATATATCTCTGTGCTAAATTCCATCCAATTTCGTTTAGCTGTTCTGGCGTGATTGACTATCATCATCCAACCATCCATCCAAACTTTCACATTTATAATAGTAGTATAGATTATCAAAAGGTCAGTTTTTTACAATGTGTTTACTTAAATAAATACTTTATCTGCACTAATGCTTATCTGTACTTTTTATAATATGAATTTTATTAAAAGAGTGTTTATGGAATATAATCCAATTTTTTTTAAAAAAATCAAGAGCGGTTGGGGTGTTTGTGTGTTTGGAGGAGAGAAAGGAAGAATAGAAAACTTACAAGGAAAATGGCGTTAAAAAGCCATAGTTGTTTACTTTTAAATGTATGAATAATATCGTTAAAATTATTCTTAAAGGATTAAATATAGTTTTATCTCTAAGACATTACCGAAATAACAAAAATTTTATTTACATATTAAGATAATTTCCAAATCTTTTGAAAACTTAAAACTTTATGCTTATTATCTAGTTTTAGATAAAGAAAAATGCATGTTACAATTAATGAAGAACTATTTTGTTAATTTTTTCTTACGTCACATAAATATAAATCTGACTAATCTCAAAATAATTTACTATTAAATCTTCCCTTTTAAATTTTTTTTGTCATTCTCAAAAAAAAAAAAAAAAAAACCATACAATATGCAGCAGGCTTTAATTGATAGCCTGTCTATAGTTCACTATTTATTTCATTTAATGAAATAAGATTCTTAATTTTTTATACTTCTTAGTTAAAAAATTCAACTCAAATCAGTAAGAAAAAACACAAGCAAAACTAGTGGATAAATATTATCGAGAGAACAAAATGTCAAATGCGGCTGTCACGCACCGAAAAAGTGAAATCTATCACATACAAAAGGCATTTCGTAGAGTAATCCGTTCTATGCAGGTGCCACTCCATAAAAAAGATTCCTTAAAACATCAGAAAAACATCTCCCTTTATAATATAATTTCCTTTAACTATGAAACAATTAATTATACGCAGACTTTCGATTCTCGTGTTCCGAGTACGACGACTGGAAATCATCCATGCGAGGAAATTTAAAAGAGAATCAAAAAATTTACAAGTTCCTTCTAAAATTGAATTTAGAAGAAATTATAATTTTATTTTTACATTAACTTCAATTCAGAGCCATATCTTAAGCTACAAAGATACGGACATCGTAGATTTGAAATTCAAAAAAATTTATAATATTTGAGTTATCACTTTATTACCCAGGTTTTCAAATAGAACTAAGTGAAGACAATATTTAATTCATATTCCACTCAAAATACAACTAAATTGTTTAATACTGGAAACGAGATTTTCGCTTTTGTATTGTTTTATAATTTATCTACTTTCGCGTCCCATTAAAAAGCTATGCACTGGAAAATTGGGAAAGGGTGACCAAAATTTTAATCGCCGTCAGATGTCGAGAATAACACCTGGGCTGGCAAGCTAATTTTGTTGTTTCATGCTACACTGATGCCATTGCATCAATGTGCAATGATGATTTGACTTGCATCATGTTAGTATTCTAGAAGGACTGGTTATCAAATCCAAATCCATGCAGCGATGCTCTGATCTCAAAGTTAAGTCTCTACGACATACTTCTATAGTCTATACTGTCCTATAGGCAGCAGGGATCATATGAATTACGTACATTATATTTATTTGCACTTTATATAACTGAATTGGAATAAATTATTTTCATAGAGCAATACCTGGTTTTCAGGAATTATGTATATATATATATATATATATTGAAGATTAATTGTTCAATTCCTCCTATTAGTTCACAATCCCCCTACATAATATATCTTGTTTAAAATTTCAATCGTTAATAAAATACAAAAAAAAATGAAATAAAACTTTTCTTTGTTGTTCTAAGTAGGAATTTATTTAATTTTTTATATTACTTGTTAATAAGCATTTAAAAAACTAACAAGATAAAAGCAAGATTATTCATTCATTATTAATTTCATGACATTTGTTCCGTAAGTTATGAAGTTTCCTAGCAGTGTAGAAATCGTAAAATTTCTACTCTGCATTGAGCATTTTTATCACCATCTTTCCAGCCATGCCGAAGTGATCGATTTTTCGCATTGATAATGGAATTTAGAGTAACAATATTATATCAGCATGATATGGAGCGATCGAGAATGCTCAGCATATTTCAACTTGGAGCAAAGAACGTTTACAAAGGTTGGGCTAGCTGTTAGAAATTTCCCTTCAAGGAAAGCACAAAGGTGACCCAATTTATTTTGAAAATCCTCTAGATAAGCAATTTACCCACATATGTTATAGCCAAGTCAGATTTTTTCTACAAGCCTAGCCTAGGTACCTTAATTATTTCAAACTTGTCTCACTCTTTTTCAAAGTCTAACAGAAGTTGCTGCATTTCCATCTCATCTTCAATCTTTGATTCAGGAACTTGACCTTGAGATGTGTCAAGAAGTGAGATTAGAACCATTATTTAAAAATATTAATATGTTCTGATTTTAAAACGTTATTTAAATTGTACGTATTAATAATTTGGTATAAAACAGAAACCAGTTACTGTCACTTTTAACTAATGAAAAGATCTATTCGATTTTTTTTACAAAGAATATCATTAACGACTATTATAGCTTAACCAGTGGCGGCCAAAACCTTTTACAGCTGCTCTCTTCATTTTGAGCTTCATCTTTATCCCTCTCATTATTAATTCAGGTTGATTTGGCTGTGCAATTTCAAAGCTGGTGGGCTCGTTTTTGTTTAAAACATGGGTACAGGATGTAAAGCCAGTTATCAACACATATGCCCTAACTTAGAGGGATAATAATGTCACAACATCTTTTTTAAGGTTTCTAAAGTCAAAAGCTTTTTTTATAACGTTTTATCATCTTTTTGATTTCACCTTCATCATTAATAGCTTCGTAACATATGATTTCTACATTCTACGATTTCTACACTGCATTGAGCATTTTTATCAGAAACTGATCCAGAATTTAATGTTTCATTTTAAAACTAAATTTCATTTTTTATACTTGAAATGCTGAAACCAACTCTCTTAAAGGTGAAGTGCGATTAAATATTTTCTTATTTTAGTTGTCATAATTCTTCCTGATTAAAAATTGCTTATATAGATAGTAAATTAAAATTGATAAGAAATACTTGGTTTTGAAACTTTGGCTAGGATTGTTCTGCGGTTTATTAGAGTACGGACCATACTTGGCTAAACTGCGCCAATCAAGGAAACCACAAACTGGTTACTCCGAACAAACCGGAAGGCACACGTAAAAACTTGAATGATCGGACCACAGCAACAGTAACACTTGCGGGAATCGTGGTTGAATTCTAAGAGCCATCACCGGCCACAGCACAACCTTTCCCTAAGGAAGTAAGTCCTGTCATCGGTGGAAGGAGCCACCCCCCACCTTTTCCTGTACTTACGATTGTAGCGAGAACTAATCACCACCAAACAGGGAAAGGAAAGGTTAATCAAAATGGGCCTTGAATTTCATATTGCCCATGGGCTCTTCCAGAGATTAATCCGGCCTGGATTCATAGAACGTAAAGAATTTCTAGAAGCTTGAGTTTTCCAACAATTTTATAAATTATCCTTATAATCTTTAAAGACAGAATGCTAGTTGTCATACGAATTTTAATTTATCCGAAAATAAACTCTGACTAATAATATTATTCTGAAACAAAATTTGAGGAAATTTAATTCTCTACCTTTCCCGAATTGAATAATTTCGGTTTTTAGTAAACAAAAACTCCAGAATTTCGAAATCTGGACCGTTTCACTTCTGATGAAGCACAGTTCTTGAGAATAATAGAATCGCAATACAGAATTTACAATTTTAGACAGAAATGAAAAATAATATAAATGCAAACTTAAACGATGATTAAATGCGTTTAACCTTAAATTATCTATCCCTTATAAATATTTCCCATTGTCATTTGAAAATGATAGTATATAATTTTCATGAAGTCAAAAAATTAAGAATTACTTTTATAAAAATCGCTTTGCATTCGCATCTCAAAATCAAATTTATATGGGCAGCATAAGGAAAAAAAATCATAAATTTTTTTAAAAATAAAATTTTATTTCGAAAATTCAAAATAAATGCAATGCGGACAACTTTGAAGTTACTATCTCCCATCCTAACGGAATTTCATATCTTCTACAATTTGCTATTTCGAATATCTTATCTCTAGTGATAAATTTCAGATTCCAGGTATGTGCCAGTAATTCTGGATCACAGAGAAGAACTTTTTTTCAATTTTTGCTATTAGTTCACTTTCTTCTTATATATATTTCACATATCTTGTTCAAATTTTCAATCGTTAATAAAATACTTTTTATTCAACCACTCAAGGTCAAATACATTTTTTAAAACTTGTAATGGATAACACTTGTGTTAATACAGTTTTTTTAAGTATTAATTCATTAATTAAATTTAAATAATTTTTCATACTTTAAATAGAGTTTTAGCAGTTTGTAATGAAAGCTGAAATCAACAGGCAGTAGTCCAATCGGTAAAATGCAAGGATATCAGTATTTTTTACTTGAAGTTGAAGAATGCAAGTTCAATTCTTGCGAAAATCAATAATTTTTTAAATAAATTATTTATATTAATTATTTGTAATTATTTAATAAAAGTAACTAAAATAAAATATTTCTTTGTTGCCCTAAGTAGGAATTGACTTTTTTTTTTACATTTGTAGCGTCAGCCTTATAAGCTAAATTATATCCTTCGAGCTGAAGGG
>JAOUZG010015275.1:8117238-8135930 GCA_026289955.1 Argiope argentata | reverse complement strand
ACTGGCTCAAACGTCGCAGGTTCGTACCGCGACCTTCACTTGCTACACATTACTTGTTTATATGTGAAAACAACTGTTCGATCGATAGGTATCTCCAAACATGAAAATAATATCCCATTTCAATTTTCAAATAGTTCTTTGGATCTCGATTACCTTCTTTTACCCAGGGCCTGACTAAGGTAGGAGCATGCGGGGCAGCTGCCCTGGGCCCCAACATAAGTGGGGGCTCCTAAATCGAATAGAAATTTTGTTTACCCTTCCTTCTTTAATGAATGTTCTTCATTACTAAAGTAGTGAAGTAGAGGTGGCCCCAAAGAAGTTTTTGCCCCGGGCCCCAACTGTGCTAAGTCTGGCCCTGCTTTTATCTGTTGATTACCTTTGCATCTTTATTACCCTTATATATGATTAGATATTGGTTCTAAAGACTCTTATTCTAACATTTCGTTTCATTCCGTAACAGTATTAAAACATCAATGGCAAGGTAGATATTATTTTATTATAGGTTTTTCAAAAACTCGCTTTTTTTGGTGGTGTTCAGTTTAGTCTAATTATGTTCAAATAATCACTGTTTTTTGGTGGGGTTCAGTTTAATCTAGCAATATCAACCTTCCATTTTAGAGCAACACTAGGACTATTACAGAACGGACCTCGTAATTTTGAAGCATTTCTAGACGACGAGGATGACACTTGATTTGCAACTCATCTCCAAATTTCCATCCCTTACAAGCTGGATGACGTTTGTCGGCGATGGATTGAACGTGCACCAGATTCACTTACAGAACGGTTCTTCGGTGGAATCAGGTCTCGAATCTGAAGCACTCCGGTTTCAAAGTCGAAACTTTGCCACCAGGCAACCGTGGCACACTTTTGGTGGGGAAAACTCTGTTTTGATGCAGTGCGAGTAGTAATAGGTCATTGTCAAATGCTGTCACACATTATTAATATTTATATATTATTATTAGGAGTTTTAAAAATTAATTTGCAGAAATTTTCTTAATTGTTTTGCAACATTCTATTATACTTGCTGAGCTGTCAACATGTTTTATGTGAGCCTGCGAGTTTGATACCTCTTATTTAAGATATGAAAATATGATAAAAAATTAATCATAAAATCTTTCGCTACACGCTTAAATTTCATATTGATTAAAGTAAAAAAGAACAATTAATAGGGCCTGGCATAGGGGTAGCGCGTTTTCCCCTAGAGCTGGGCTTAACCGGTTCGAGTACCGGTTTGGGCATGGTTCTTCTTCTGTGTTCTATCTGTAAGGTGTGTAAATGTGCACCCCTGTAAAAGGGAACTGTGCAAGCGACTGTGAGAAGTGTGTAACTAAGTCGCACTCTTGGCCCTAGTTGGAGGTACTTCAAAACAAGAGACGCTCCTTTCGGCTTAAAACTCGCTGAACACTCGGCGAGGCTTGTCCATGGCAAGTGCTTCTAATAACAACAACACAATTAATTGATTTTTTTTTTTTGAAGGGGGAGATTCGTTTGCCAAGACATAAAATACACTGAGCAGTGGCACAAAGAAAGAAACTGACTCCCAGGGAACAGCAGGATTTTCTTCTCTCTATCGATGGCTTAGCAATTGCAAATAACACCAGAGGAATGGTAATATTTTTTGCCTCCTCAGGGAAATTCATTTTAAAAATTGATAAAATTGTACTAATTTTTTGTTCCCAAGATATCTTCTGGGATTGGAGTCCGGATCAAGTCCGTCATTTTCAATACACCATGAGCATCAAGAAAGCAGAGATGATTTTAGGATGTAATAATATTTCTACAGACTCCCGGGTGAAAACGATTTTAAGTAAGCCCCCAAGTTTCTTAGATATTTTCATATATTTTTTTCTTTCCTTTACCCTCTTTTTTAGAAACTTGCTTGCACTATTAGTTCATGATGAATAAATTTTTCATGTGAATTACAAACAGCATGAGCGTAACGAACAGATTTCGAAGTTAATTAACCAGATTTTTACGATATTATGGGACAAATTTGCATACATAATTTATTAAAAATTATCAAAAACATCATGAATGCGTCGAATAATGTGAATAGACTTCCTATATAAATCAGTCCAATCAAGAACTTCAACACTCTTACTTAGGTTGAAAAAGTATCCCTTAAGAAATAAAAACGAATCAAAGAGAAAAAACTAATCATTCAAGACAGTTTCGAAATATTAATAAACAAATCATAAAAAAGATTGACTGGATTTAGTGGTTAAAAAAGTCTTTATTAATTATTGAAGCTTATCTCGAATTTTAATTATAAATATAATAACTTGTTAAAATATTAGCCGTATTTAACAAATTAATATGGACACTTGTTTTCAACTTTTACTCAGCCCAGCCATTCCAACATATTAACAGGGCCCGACTTAGCCGAGTTTGAGGCCGGGGGCAGAAGCCTTTTTGGGGCCCCCTTCTGCTACATTACTTTAGTAATGAAGAAGATTCATTAAAGAAGGAAACGTAAAATAATATTTATATTGGGGGCCCTCGATTATGTTGGGACCCGGGGCAACTGCCCCGTATGCCCCTGCCTTAGTCAGGCTCTGCATATTAAATACTGACGAATCAACCTTAACGGAAAATATTAGAGGTAATGGCGAAACATAATATTTGGGATATCTTCTTGCTTTATTTTCACGCCAGTTAAGTAGTAAGCTATTTCATTTCCTTACGTCTTTAATTATACAGTATTCACTGGATGTGGTCCTACTCCATAACTCTATTCTCATACTAATATCCAAAATTGCTAAGTCGCGCCTTTGAACAAGGTATCGAATTCTCAGCCAGTGGCATTCGTTTCTTAATTTTTTTTGTCTAACACTTTTGTTTAAAAAGTCGTCATTATATTTAATTATTAAATTTAGGAATTTATAATACGTGAAGCATCCAAACTCCGACGAATCATAAAAATAAGGACAAGAGTAGAGAATGAGATGAATTTCATGATTAAAAATTATTTATAATCATGCTTATTATTTGACATAATTGCTGTAAAGATTCGGGCATTTGTCATATCAGTGGATCAAATATTACCACTGGAGAAGTAAGGTGAGCCTTAAGGTATCCGACTAAGTTGTAAAAATGCGTTTTCCAAAGAATTTTGATTTTTTTTTAATGATCTGAACATAAAACTCAAACTAAGTAGATTCTAAAGCAGACTTTGTTTTGAATATATGTAAGATAGGACTATAGATACAGTAATTTCAATAATACACAACAAATAAAAATGAAATCGGAAACAGAATTATTTTTAACCGAAAATGAGTGATTTGTTTTATTTTTACCGTAAAATTATACAAAATAATATTTAATATGTTTATATTAGCTTTCTATCTACTGAGCTGCAATTCGTTTATTTTTGGCATTTCTGTTGAAAAAGCGTGGAAACCACATTTGTTTCCGGCGCATTCGGATAACGTAAATTACAAGGTGAAAATCTAAGGACATTGTCTGACAAAACATGATAAATATTTGACTGTGATTGATTCACGAAAAGCATGCCTCAAATAAATTCAGTAAAATTTTATGAAATCTCAATGCATGTATTCCAAACCTCTGATGGTGTGATAAACCACGGATTTTAAGATAGCCTCATTTAGACATATTTTACAGGCATTTTAATATCAAAACATGGCCAAATTTTGACAAAAAAAATCATTAATGTCACCTTCAAATATTCACACACACACACACAAATTTGTTAAGTAATTTTTATCTTATGGTCTGTAAAATATATTAATTTGAGCCATACATTTTAACTATGTGAATTAAAGCAAGGACTCTACGCTAAAAATTATAAATAAAATAGTAGAAAAACAAATAGCTAGCAAAAAGCCCAGAGCTGAAAAACACATATTTTCCAACATCAGATTTATTGATATCAGACGGATGGGGAAATCTTG
The DNA here is from genome assembly GCA_026289955.1 of Argiope argentata. Taxonomy (NCBI): domain Eukaryota; kingdom Metazoa; phylum Arthropoda; class Arachnida; order Araneae; family Araneidae; genus Argiope; species Argiope argentata. Next base: position 8,132,016 of record JAOUZG010015275.1, on the reverse strand, counting down.
AATTGCTGTGTATTTTTAGAACTGGAAGTGTTTTATCTCAGCTCTCAGTGACAGTCTATTTCTATCTTTAGTAAATACGTCTATGCTTCAAAAGCTTTCAAAATTAATTTTTATCGGAGTCATTTTCTTCCTTATATTTATCTTACTTTATTTTTTACGTCTTAATGACACAGTAACTTAAGATCCTTAGGCACCAGGAAATGACAACCAAGGTTGAGTTCATGTAGAAGTTAAGTTTAGATTCAGAACCTTTGAATTTTACGGGAAAAAAATTTAAGGAGTATTTTTTTCAGTGGATGAAATAAAATTTTCTTAATGTTGAACTTTTTTAAAGATATTTCTTTTTTACTTTCTTGTATCTGAAGCATAAAGAAAATATTGCAGTCGTCAAAATATCCGAACTTAAGATTTGGACGAATTTACCCGTTTTACCGTTACTCTCTTGTTCAAAAAAGACATATTTGGCTTTATGCTCATCTGTCTGTGAAAACACGAACTCATAAACGCTTTGAACTAGAAGAATGAAATTTAGCATTTGAACTTAAAACCAAATTTGTGTATTTTTATTACATTTTGAACGAAATCCATTCATAAGATGTAAGTCATCCTGGTTGTTAGAGGGCAAGCAAAATCGATAACTACGAAAATGTAAAGAGCTGGATAGATAAAATTTGGTACGCAGAATAAGAACCTAAAGTGTAGAATCTCATCAGCTTTTGAATCTAATCTGTCAGTGAGTTGGCCGTCTGTCGTTCTGTTTTTTCGTATGCATGCAAACGCAATAACCCATAAACGCGATAAATTAAATCAATGAAATTAGGTATTTTATCTTAGTGCTACAAATGTAGTTCAAATTTTGGTTTAAATCGGTCGGTCCAAAATACATGTTCGCCTAACAAATTCAAAAAAAAAAAAAAAGAAAAAGAAAAAGAAAGAAAGAAAGAAAAGAAGCTAGATTTATCTCAAAAATCTATATTTTGTATCTTTTGTTTGCCATTGTCACGCAAGATATTTGCGGCCTTGCTCAAAATCCAAAATTTTATAGAGGAGAGGATTAGATCACTATAAGAGAACATGCGAGAAAGTTTCGGGGAGAACACTTTCCCTTGGTTTATTTTTTTAATTAATTGCGTTTTCTCCACAGTATTTCTGGGTATAAAAGGAAATAATATAGGACATCTTTTCTTTTCAGTTAAAAAGGAATATATATTAATGGATGCTAGGAACAAAAATTGTTTATCCTTTTTAATTTAGGGAGGAAAAAACTCGAATACAGAGATTATATTTCTTTTTCACAAAGTATACAGACAGAAAATGTTGACATTAAAATAAATAAATTTTAAAAATAAACTGGACCGCGAAATTTTGATGAATTTCTATGTTTTAGCTCTTATTGAGACCTATAAAGTTATTTTGGGATTTATACCGGTCTGTAAACACGATAACTTCAAAATTAAAAAAGTTAAATCCTTGAAATTTGGTATATTCTCTTCATATAAAAGTGTAGGTTTCTATCGAAATTTTGATGTAAATCGTCAAGGAAAAGTTTGCTCTCTACCTGCTCATGTGCGTATGAATGCGATAACTCAAAAAATAAATAAACAAATAAAAAATAAATAAATAAAAAGCGACAAACTAACTTGACAGAATTTTGCACGTTGTTTTATCGCCGAACTTGTAGTCCTGTGTATAGTTTTAGACTAATTCATAAAAATTCTCTATCAGTTTATCAATCCTTTTAACAACGTTGGTAACTTATGAAAGCCACAAGCTCCATGGATGAAATTCTGATTATATGGCTTTTCGGTACCTAGACATATGCACAGAATTCATAAAACTATCGATAATTGGCCTTTTGACTATTAGATGAGAGATTGATAAGAACAATTTCTGGAAGAGATTACAAAATTCTATTCGTTACTAATAATCAGGAGAATTAAGCATCCAAAATTAGTTCAAATATTATGAATTTATTGCACTTTTAACATTCACAATGAATAAAGTTATGTCTTCAATGCCTTTTCATAAAAATTAATGTAAGTTACCGGATATCAAAAGTCGCCAATAACATTATCCATCATTACCAATAACTTTAAATAAGTTTTCATTATGATTAAGCATCAACATTTATTTCAAATTCGAATGCATTTTCTCGCAGTATCTGCTGGTTAAATACTCTTGCCAACAACTATACATTTTAGCAAACCAATATTAATCTCATACTAGCCCTTCCTTCAATGAGTTACGGATGATTGGACTCAAATATTCCCATTTACGAATTTTGAGAATGCGAGACCACAAGTGTTAAATTATATTGAGGCTCCTTACAGGTAAATTATATAGATGACAAGAACATATGTGAACGAAGCACTATTTACGATTTTAAATTTATGTTCATTTTATTTACGTGATATAAATAGCAAATAACAAGTTGTTGCCAATTATTTGTTTATTTTTTGTGCATATAGAAGGATAAAGTGGCAGCGATTTCTTTTTGTCTTTGCGTATTTTCTAAATGTGATGAACATCTCGACATCCAAGCTTTCAGATTTTTATTTAAAGAGGATAGAAGATTGAAAAATTATTCTTGACATATACCTCATCCCCCCCCTTTATTTAAGTTTTTTTTAATGAAATTTACTCACTTAAAAGAAATTGGCTTAAATTTGTGAAATAAAAATTGACAGCAAAATTGAAATATAAAATTGAATTTTTGTTCAATTTAATACTGGTATGTTAATTTTTCAGTAAAAAAACACATTAAAATAACTAAGTGTTATTACTTAAATTAATTAATGTTTGAGTTATTTTAAATTTATTTATTAAAATAATAAATTGCCGGCTTTCTGGTACAGAGGTAGCGCGTCTTCCTCGTGTTCTGTGAGTCCCGGTTCGGGCAAGGTTGTTCTTCTGTGTTATACCTGTGGGAATGTGTCCCCCTGTAAAAAGAGGCTGTGCAAGCGTGTGTGTGTGTGTTTCATCCTCATATGAGCTAGAAGTCAGACTTCTACCCTCGGTTGCTCAGGGGTCCATACCCTCAGAAACTACTGCATCCTTCTTTCCGAGGTAAAGAGCGGACATGACATCATCATAAAAATAATAAAATGAAATTACTTAATGGACTAAATTAAATATTTAAAAATTGCTGAGTTATTTAAATATTTTTCAATAACAGACTTAGTTAGTAAAAAATGTTAGAACAAACAAATGAAAAAAATAGCAAAAAGTTGCTAAAACTTTTAAACACAATTCAAATATTCATTTATATTATGAGTATTTATTATTATTTTTAAAATTTAAACAGTGTTTTGAATAAAATTATAAAAAAAAAATCATATTTTATCTCTTATTATAATACATACAATCTCATCTGCCGTTTATCTTAACTTTCATCTGCCGTTTTCAAATATAATCAGTTAAACTATCTTGGAAATCATTTTTTTCTAATACTCATATTCAGTGGCCATAATAGAAAAAGAGTATAAGAATTCTTGAATTATTGGCAATCTATAACGTTTTCACAGCAATTTAAAATTCGTGGAACTTCGTTCACCGCTTGCATTTGGGACCATTAATATTTTCAACACAGTTATTATATTTGGAAAAGTTGATTGAAATATATTATCATACATCATTGAATAAGAATTCTCTGCAAGTATTGTTTATTCATTTGTTTCGAAAAGTTGTGACAAGAAGAATTTAAAATGTAAACGTTTCGTGAGATGCATGTTATTCTAACACACAAATATTTCACTAAATTATTCTCCGTAGACAAAACTGTTAACTACTGATTACCCACTATATGGAGTTTCTTGATGAATGCAGCAACTTGTGATGAAGGGTTCTGTTTTATTATAAGCCTTGATTTACCCATGAGGCAAGTTGCAATAAACGAGACAGAATTTGTGTTTTCTTGACTGTATGTAAAGCATTCTTTGATTTAAAGAGAAACAGATATGAATAATCTTTAAAAAATTTTATTCATCATGATACTAAAAAAAATAGTTCTATTTTTATCTATTATCAAGATTATTTTGTAAGAGTCATGACAAGGGCAATGCAGGGTATAGATTAGGAGAGCAGAGAACAGTAACTGTAAGCAAGTATTCTGAATATATATATAATCACAAAGACTTCTGTTGACTGTTGATAAAGCTTTGCGTTTAGGCACATGTTCAAGAGTTACTGTGAGAAAATAACATCCTTCGGAACTCAGAAGTTAAACTGAAACCAGAGCTCCAGTGATTACGGAATTATTTTTAGAACGTATATAACTGAAATTATTAGAAATATATTCACAGAGTGAATTTGACCTAATCTGCCAAATGAGAGAAGGTGTAGGAAAAACCCATATGGATCTTAAAACACTATAGCAACCCTGACATACATTTTGGAAATTGAGGCGAATAAAATGCCGTAGAATCCTTCCAACGTGATAGACTCTTACGAAATTTGTTTCATTACTCTTTAAATTAACCTCATTTCTTTTTTCTTGTGAAAAAATTTACAATAAGTTCTTTTTTTCCGTTTGGCTTTTCTAATAATAGGATATGCTTCACATTTTGTTTTAATTTACCTATTTATTTACTTTCACATTTATTGGAAGATTTGATTTAAGAGGAAAGGCGATATTTTATAAAATCATTCAAAGATAATTTTTTAGGTTTTATAAAATTGCTTGCAAAATTGAACTTAATCGCGGTTAAAAAAAAGCATCCCATAAAATTCTGCCCATTTTCCTGTTTATCACATTGGATACAGCAATAACTTATTGCTGGACCTGTAGAAAAGAATTTCTTAAAAGTGATAGCATTAAATATAATTCTATATTTTTTTCAAGCTTTCGTTAGTAATTGAAGAGCGATTTTCTTCCTTGACAGTTAAACAGAACTTGATGAGATATGAAATTGTAGGCATAATATCAACGAATCTTATGGGCAATGAGAACATTCAATATAAAATTTTAATTTTCAAGTATTTATTTATCATTTTATATTAATTCATTTCGCTTTAAATTCATGACAATTTACAACTAACATAAGTACGTATTTATTTGTATGTAATCTGCTTGTGAACTATTACACCAATATAATTACAATAGATTATAGCAAATAGAACGAATTATACAAACAAATAGAAAATAGAATGTTTACATAGAATGGGGATTTGACTTCAGAGGCATTTGTCTTTACTTTAAGAATTCTTCACAAGAATTGATAAATGTTCTGTTCGTTTTTCTAATCATGCCACAAATTTCGTTGGTAATCAAGCTGCATCGAAAAGTTAATTTTCGTTGATACTCAAGTTGCATTTTGAATTTAATCGCTATTGTCAACGTATTTCCTGAAATAGAAATAAGGGTAGCTGAAGATGCCCCAAGCAAGGAAAGCATTGATATTAGTTTGTCTTTTTTATGGCATTTTTTAAATGTACCAACATTTTCAAAAAAAAAAAAAAAAACACTTTTTCTTTGTCTTTATATAAATTTTGCTTATTTGGATCAGGTTAACATACGAATTTGACATATTTGCAATAAAAATTGACAGGAATTTATGAAAAATTAAGCATTTTAAAATGCATTAGGAGCAAAATTTTGTGTAAATATTTAAAATAAATTATTAAATCTATAGGTCAAGAATCCTTTTAATTAAATAAATGTCAACTTGATACTATAATTTGAAGCCAGGTGATTGATACAGATAATCTGTTAACTAATTGCATTTTTTGTTATTATTATTTTAAAAAAGTATGTTCTTAAAAAAATTACAAGGGAAAAATTCTAAAATATAACCCCTTTGTATTCGGCTTCAGCAAGAACAAAAATCCTTGGATAAGTTCCGTAGTAATAATTCATAACAATAGTTTTAAAATCTTGAGAATTCAAAAGCAACATATTTACTCGTTGAATGCAAGACATACATTCAATTTCCAGTTATTTACACAACTGAGGACCGTCCTTTGTCCAATTTTTATATCAATTGTCAATACAGATCTATTTTTTTAAAACTACAGAAATACGAGGCATATTCGGAAAGTAAGTACCGTTTCATTATACTGCCGCTGCAGCACTGCGATCGGCGTTCTGCGCATGTGCACTAGTCTTCCTTGTTCACTGACTCTCAACTGACGCCATTTTGGACGCTGTAGGTTGTGTTTCCAGTTCGCTGTGCTTGCTTAAAATGTTTAAGACAATTACTGATCCCGCCGACTGTAAGATTCGTTCTGTTATCCGTTTTTTAAACGCAAAAAATGTGAAACCGGCTGAAATTTACCGTGAAATTAAAGAAGTGTATGGTGAAAACGCGATGAGTGATGGAATGGTGCGGAAGTGGGTTAGAATGTTTAATGAAGGTCGAAAAAATGTTCACGATGAGGCTCGGAGTGGTCGGCGTTCTCTTGTCAATGACGATCTGATACGGAAAGTTGATGAAAAAATCAAAGAGAACAGACGATTCACAATAACGATACTTTCAGACGAATTTCCACAAATTTCACGTACTGTGTTGTACGAAATTGTTGTTGACAAATTAGTCGTGTTTATCATCGTTGGCGGCAAGTTTCTACGAGGAAGGCATAGGAAAACTCGTCACTCGCTACGACAAGTGTTTGAACATTGGTGGAAACTACGTAGAAAAATAGTTTAAGGTTTGGTCTTTCATGTAATAATAAAATTTGTTTGAAAAAAAAAAAAATGTTTTGTTCTATTTATTAAAAAACGGTACTTACTTTCCTAATATGCCTCGTAGTTGCGTATTAAATTTATTATCAACATATGAAAACTTCCTGAAAAAATATGGAAAAATATTTCAGGTACATAAAGTAGGACTTTTTAAATATAACGTAATGATCTGGAAAAAAAATGATATGAAAGATTTCATCAGAAGTTATTTTTTAATACTAATGAATATTAGTTAGAACTAACATTTAATTCTATATCTGCTTATCTGAAATGGACAGTTACACAAATAGAAATATATGATGAGTCATACAAGATTCACACTTTAAATTATGTACAACTTGCAATTCTTGCATCCATATTATATCTTAATTCTCGAAATAATTATGTTTGTAATTCATTGAAAGTAATAATTTTTCAAATTTCGGTTATTTATAAATTACATTCATAAATAAATGAAAATATTTCAAATCGCTAATACTAAATGACTAAGCTTTTGATGCTACCAATATATTTGTTTTGATGGAGTACCTGGACGCTAGCCTATAAATTCCTATCCTTTGCAGGGGATCTGTTGGGAAATGGCTTAACGGAATGAATTAACTTAATATAGTGCTTACAAGTAAATGAGAAAAGTTAAAATAAAATAATTATTAAAGGAAAAAAATATTTAAGAAAATAGAAAAATAAAATAAACAAATGATTAAATAAATAAAAATAAGTTTAAAAAGAAGAAAAAAATTAAAAATTAATTATATATTTTTATGTATAAAAGTTAAAAAATAATGATGCTAGTAAAATCCTAGAAAAGATTTTTTTTTTCAAACAAAAGATCGTGTTGAGAAGGGACTTGAAATAAAATTTTGGCCGGTAGCGAATTCAGTTGCCAGGCCAGTCATACTGGACATAAAGAGCAGGGACACTCCCCCAGTGGCCGATCAACAATTGAGTCTCACACGGCGCTCAGGGGAAGCCTGCAAGCGAGCCATACCACCTTGAAAATTCGGTCGGGGATGGCCGACAGGCCCGGGGGCCTTGGACTCCGAATCGCAAGACCCCAGGGAGAAGCTATGTCGAGACAATCACAACTCCGTAGTCATCATTCTATAGTCATACTGGACAGGGGGATGGATAGTCAAGGAGGTAGGGAGAACCGGTTTAGCTTCTGGAGTGTCAACATTCTGTGGGCGGCTTCGGATTTGGCTTCTCCCCCCCCCCCCTTTTAAGATGCCTTGGGTTCAAAGGGTTTAAAACAGTGCTAGGACGAAGTCAAAAGCTTCGACGAGGATAAATTATTTATTTGGGGTAGGGGTGTTTCCTTCTCCAGTTTTTCTAATAGATTAATATTCAGAATAGCTTGCATAATTATTTTAACTAGTTTGAAGATATCCAGGGCCCGACTTAGCCTAGTTGGGGCTCTGGGCAAAAACTTCTTTGAGGTCCCCCTCTGCTTCATTAGTAATGAAGAAGATTCATTAAAGAAGGAAACGTAAAATAATATTTATATTCGATTAGGGGAGCCCCAATTATGTGAAGGCCCGGAGCAACTGCCTCGCATGTTCCCTGCCTTAGTCAGGCCCTGAAGATATCCGATAAGTCCTGAGTTTCTTGGCTATTGATGGGTGGTAAGTTAATTGCTTCTAGAGTAGTTTTTGTCTTTTTTTCAACGGGATTATTTTTTGGGGTTGATGATTGTTTGAGAAGTGATGCTAAGTTTTCCCCGGTTTTACTTCACTGGAAATTTTAATTTTAGGAAATTTGGGGTAGCCCCTGTATGATGCCATATGCGGTCCTTCGGAGTAGGTTTCCTTTGTTTTTTCGGGACAATTTCGAGAATCGTGATTTTCGGCGCATATTACGCATCTTACGTGCATCCTACAGTTCATGCTGGTATGTGCGAAAGACTGGCATCGGTAGCATTGACAGATGGTTTTTCTTACAAATTTTTCAATTTTAATTTTGATGTATAAACAGGTGGTTTCTTCATAAATTTTTACGAGGTTAACTGATTTTAATAAATGCACTTGGAATATTGGGAGTAATTCTTTAGTTCTGAAGCGCCTAAATTGGTTGACTTTAGAAGCTTTTGATGCTGGATTTTATGCATTTCCAAAATATAAAATGAACACACAATAATAACACATTTTTAATTAATTATATACATTCAAAATATTTCTAAAAGAAATTACAATCATATATAAAGATTAATCAAAAATAACAGATCCTACTAGATTGTCTTTGCTTTTAAATTAATCGTACATTCACATTTCCGTCCTGCTTTTAAATAATCAATATTATATTCAAAATATTTCCAGCGTAAAATATCATTCATATTTAAAATTAATTGAAAAATAGATTCCAAATAGGTTATCTTTCACCTATCAAAAAACAATGGACCTGACTATATCACTCTTGAGGAAGTCGTAATAGGTTACTATTGTGAAGATTTACCCCCTCAAACCAGAATTGTTTGAGCGGCCACTAGATGCTTCTGGTTTTCTGTGTCTCTGACATAGCACCCAATGCTAGTGTTGAGAAAGCTGCCCTAATCTGTAATAGTGAACTTGAAGTAGGACAAAATGTGCATGAAAATAAAATGGTGTTGACAAGACCAGAGTTTTTATTTGAAGAAATTTAAAATTAAAAATAGAGAGTAACAGTTTTAATTTTAAAAGTATAGATATAAGTGAACCTTCTGATTTTGTATTCTATGTAAAAAATATAGGAATTACTAATTGCATATAAGTCACTTGAATGGTTTCTATCTGTGGAAGAACAAAACTTACTGGAATTCAACTTTTCACTTTTCAGAATGGTTGGTTGAATAAAGCCCTCTTTGACATACTTGTATACAAATGTTCTGATTTTGATCATTTTCGAATAGTTGGATCATTTTACTCTTCAGAACATTAAGGCAATAAAATATATAATTGTTATTGGAGGAGCAATTTTCATTCATGTAAATCCTTAATTCTTTCTGTAAATATGAACTGCCATTGACTTCTACTTAAAGCAGGTGTTTAAAGTTATACTTTAGAATTTTATGATCTTTTAAATTCTTCTTCAAATTCCTGTTGTATTTGTTTGTTAAAAATATGTTTTTATTTATTTATAAAAGTTGCTTCAAAAAGATAACAATTGGAAATTTTATTTCTCAGACAGATAATGTTAATTGTGCGATTTTTATTTGTTATTTTGTTCACAAAAAATCAGTAATGCTTCATGAGAAAAACCATTTAGCATTTTAAATTTTTGTTTGAAATAATAATTAGCCACTGAAATAAACATATTAAACTATAGAATGTATTATTTTTAATCAGTGTTGGTCACAGAAGGAAATATTCCAACTGGGGAACATAAGTTTGTTCTGAAAATGTAGAAAGGAGTAATGCATATGTGTTTCATACCTCCAACATGATGTGGAAAATACTGCAATATAAGCTGGGTTTCAGATTTTAATGCAATAAAGAAATTATTGAAAAATTTTAATGTTTTAGATATGCATTGAATATATATAAGTGTATTATATAAGAAGAATATAAATGATGAAGATGTTTAATCATGGAAATATTGTAATCCTTCTGTATCAGTAAAGCAGTCTTAAAAAATAGATTTCTAGATGAATCATAATAATAATAAAGATTTTTTTAATATTACAACTACTGTCAACTTTTTAGATATTTATAATTCACCTTAGTTAGATTTTTTTCAGGAAAAATCATAAATACAATTGGTGTTTTAACCTACTGATTTACCAATTCAGTAATGAAGAAGTTACAATGTAACAGGAAGATAAAGCCAGATAATATTTGTTTATGTATTTTTCTAAGTAAATGAATGTTTAAGGATTCTGAATACTGAAGATCTACATATGCTTTTAATAAATACATACTTTTTCTGATTTTATTGCATATATAATTTTTTATATTGTATATTTATTTCATTATTTTGAAGATGATAAAAATATTTCAGTTTATTTTATTTGCCGTGAATAATTTTAAGCAGTATTTTACCATAGAGCAAATAATAACTAGCTGCTTTTGACAATCCTCATGTTTGCAGAGAATATTGGTTGTATTAATTTAAATTAAAACTCTTTAACATGAATAACTATCCATAGTTCCATCAAAAATGCATTTTAAAACTTAACATTGAGGTGGAAATTTTAGGAGTACTATTTATTAGTTTTAGATCTGTTATCTTCATTGTTCATTTGTGCCTGAACCTCCATAACACAACCTAGTTACAATCACAAGAAAATTATAGCTGTTTATGGCAATTATCAATTATCTTATGAAATGTAAACTTAATTTCTTAATCTTCATGCAAAAAAGGTACTGTTTATTCCAGAATTAAATTGGTGCAGAATAATTTATTGTGTAAGCATGCCTTGTTGCAAGTATAATCATTAATCATTCTAAGCATATTTTTTCATGTAACCAATTATCAATTATTTGGACAAACTTTTCTAAACATTACATCACTTTTTATGAAAGAAAAATTAAAAACAATTTGTCAAAGAATATAAAAACATTTATTTGATTTTGTTAATAAATTGCATTCTGACAGATAAAAAAATGTAAATACATTCTAATGTTTTGTCAATTTAGACATATTGTAACTCTGAGGTGAAATTCAGGTTCATATTGTGAAACTGTAAATATAAAATGATTGCCTACTCTATAGCTGAATATCAGTTGCTTTGAAATTCTGCTTACTTTGTCTTAAAATAAATATTGCTTACTTTGGTATAAAATATGACAACAATCTATTTTATCTCGATGCTGTAAAAATTAAAGTGAAATAAAACGCAAGTATGTATTTGAAATTCTTGTTGGTTTTGGTTTAATGAATTTCTAATAATGCATAAATAATAAAATAAATTTTGATAGAAAAAACGGACTTTATTCAGCACCAAATCCTGTCTTAAGTTGTACTGCAAAAAGTTAAAAAAGTACTTTCTAGTTATTTGAAAAAATCAGCATTTGTAAAAGGCTATTAATAATTTCGTAAGCAATTCAATATTGAAATTTCTTAAGTCTTAAGCAAAGATAAATGCCAAAAAATAAAGGAAAAAAAATCAAATGTTTTTAACCATAAAATGTGAAATGCTTTATGTAAACATTAAATTAAATTATAGTCTTCTTAAGAAGTAGAAAGGAGAGCTCAAAGAAGTCATTAATGTAGCATCCCCATGGATAGATTTAATAATGCTGATAAAAATTGACTTAAGAAAACTTCTTAACCCGGCAGGACGGGCGCGTTGAAAAGTAACACGAGAACGGGCATGGGGTGTCAGCACACCCCAAACATATTAAATGGCATAATTGCGAATTTTTTTAAAGATTTGAATTCCTAAGGAAATTTATGATAATTACACTTTTTTGTGAGAAAAACTGACAACTAATACGTTAAATTATCGTAATTTTCAAAATTATTAATGAATAAATTAAAAGCTCTTACCGTTTTTGTCTCAGTTCGAAAAACGGAAATTTTCTCCTTTAGTACTTATTGATTTTTCTTTACAATTTTTATTATAATAAAAATTATACATTATTGTAAATTTAAATACTGATAATAATCAATTTTCTTAATAATTTAGGTATATATGGATCTGAAACTTAAGATTTTTGTAGTTATTGCATACAACTTCAATTTCTGAGTGTCCTCGACATATATTTTTGTCGCACCTGACATGGTTTTCGATTTAATATCCTTGTTTCTTGGACACAAATAGCATCGTCCGTCACTCAGCTTTCTTTATACCTTTTCCGACAAAGTGTGGTCGCAAACTTCCTCTAAAGAATCGCATTCTTCTTCTAATTCAGACTGTTGATCGCTGAATATGTCATTATCATCTAAATCGTTAAATTCTTCTTCGATATTCTTTTCATCTGACGAAATCTCCTCTGACATCTCCTGAAGTCTGTTTATTTCTTGCCTATACCTCAAACATAGAAAAGACTGAACAGAACGACTGGAACAAGCCATGATTTCGCACTGAAAAATACTAACACGAGCGCGCGCACGGGGTGTCCGCACACCCCAAAATCCTTCTATATGACGAAAATGGAGTCTGAATTCGCCGTTTTCAGACTCTATGAATGGAAAGTGACTTTAGAGGCAGGTACTGATGAACCAGACCACTTCGGTTTATAGAGACAGACAGCAGATGAATATTTTTGGGCGTGGGGTGTCGAAACACCCCGCGCCCGTCCTGCCGGGTTAAATGATGCTCATTAATTATTCTTAATTGAAAACTGACAGAGTTTTCTTAGAACTAATTAACATTCTAAAGAAGGTTAAATAAAAAATTGAGATTTATTTACTATATTCATCAAAATACATACACAATCTTTTACTTTTTTCTCATATATTTATTTTATAACCATCTTTTCAGCATTAATTTAATTATATTAATTAACTTAGCAAGTTGAAAAATTATTATTATTGCAAAAATAATCAAATAATAAAGAAATATGATTATATGTGTACTCTATAAATGTGTTAGTAAATTTGAGTTTAACTGGCACATAAACAAAAAGAAAATGTACTGAATATTTTATTAATAATTTATTAATAACTAGGACCTTTACATTTAACTTTAAAAAAGGCTTTAAATTGAATGAAAAAAAAAACTTAATACATATATTTTTTTATTTTAATTTTATATAATTCTAATATAATTCAATAATTAATTAATAATTACACATTATTTACCTAATTATATGTTACATATTTAAGTTAATTATAGTCACACATAAAGGAATAGGGTAAAAGTCAGATATAAAGTAAGCAAAATTCTTTAAAGTTGCACAGTTAAATATATTTAAGAAATGCAAATTTTATGTGAATAATTCTTTTCGATTAAAAATAAAATCTTATCTAAATATAATTCTGAAATTATCATATGTCATAATATATGAAGGGAAAGAAAACTGTAACACCAATAAACTGTAAAAAAATAATTAAAAAATGGTAAAATATAATATATTTGATATACTATTAAATGTTAAAGTTTTAGTAGTTAAAATTTTTAAAAGATCATTTCAAAGTGCACAGTTCCATTATTCAAGGCTCATTTCTGTTTTTCATCCCCAGCTTCCTAAATTCAGCATATTTACTTGTTTATTTTCTATATGGGCTTTTTCAGTTAATAAAAGCTATATCAAACTGACATAAAACATTTAAAAGTAGATTGTATTCTTTCACTGAAACTGTTTCTGTATCTTGTTTTCAAAAATTTTTAATTTAAAAATAATTTTAAACAAATTGGGGAAAAAAACACAAATTTTTTAAATACTAATTTGGTTATGCTGTTTTTATTGCAAATCAGTTAATCAAATGAAAAAGAAGGGGGGGAACCCCTCACTGATTTGCAAATGGAAGAATTAAAAGATATGAGAAAATTTTAGTAATGCTTCAAAATTTTAACATAATATGATTTTAATAAGTATGAGTACATATTATCTTTATAAATATAAAAGCAGAAAATTAAAATAATGTGCAAAACAGTGATAAAATAATAAAAAATGAGGCTCTTATGCAGTTGTCTGTTTTGCATAATTGATGAGTAGTTGCACCATTAGCCATATATTTGACTAGTCTCTAGGGACAGCACCAAAAATTTGCTCATTGAGAATATATAGGGATTATCTGATGTTGAGGGAAAAACATAGGGGGTTTTCAGCCCATGTGATTTCTCCCTCAGATAGTTGAACTGAATTGCTCATTCTGTTAGCTCTAAAATTATTCGGAATGTGTCTTCAGAATTGTAGATGCCTTTGAATTTAGAATAGTATTATTATATATAGTAGTATATTATATATAGTATTATATCATATGAAAAATAAGAAGCTGCAAAAAATTGTTTAAATAAAGGATACATTTTAGATTTCTCATCCATGTCAATCAAATAATTGATTTAAATTTTATTACTTAATTACTTTGATTAATTTGAAAGTAGCTCAGTTTACTTGCAAACGTATCTCGGAATAACAAACACAATATCATTATTTGTTTAGTTGGAGTTTGTGTGGCAACAAACAAGTTTTTTTTGTTTTATATTATCAACTAGTAACTATTGCTACTAACTTAAAAGA
>JAOUZG010015275.1:8088923-8112238 GCA_026289955.1 Argiope argentata | reverse complement strand
AATTAATTGTTATTTCAGATTTTTAAAGTAAGGAATATGTAGTAATGCAAACATAAATGATGTTAACATATAAAAATAATTATGACTAAGCATATCAAATATTACTATAAGTTGAAAATTTCAAATTCATATATATATATATATATATATATATATATATATATATATATATATATGCAGTAAATGGATTACAAGAAAGGGTTATAGCAACTCTGTTTCTAAATACTAAAATTAAATTCCTTCAAAAATCTAAAATAATTTTCACTAATTTAGAATATTTTTGCCATACAAAGATGCTTATTAAAAAAAAAATATGCTGCATTTGTGACTAGTTTACTCACTCCAGAAGTTTGATAATTTCAATGAAATTGATACAATCTAAAAGTTCTACATTTTCCCATTGAATTTGTCATGATTTAATTTACCTAGATTCTATATTAGGGTTATTTAACTGATCTTTTTTATAATTTCATTGCACCAAAGTAGCTGGTAATTGAATTAAATCAATCGCACACAAAAGATATATGAAGGAAAATTTTAATAGCAGAATATGACTCATTACACCCACAAATAAGTTTTCCTTACATGATATGATGAAAGTTGTGTAACTACCATTAGTAATTTTTTTAAAAAATGAAGTAAGATTGATCTTTAAAATTTTTTCAGATATAATGAAATTTACAAGATATTTTATCATATAATTTTTTTCTTTCTGAACAACTGAAGATAATCTTTTGTCCAGCTTTTACATCATTTGCCAATGAAAAGCTTTTTTTTTAATTTAAAGAAATAGTGGTGTATTTCATTTATTATCAACATATGTGAAAAGATATGGACAAAATATTTCATGTAAACAAAGTATGACTTTCTAAATGTAACTTACATGCTTAATAGTCTGAAAAAAAAAATAACTCTCATAATATTGTGTACAATGTAGTATATGCACAACTGAAGATAATCTTTTGTCCAGCTTTTACATTATTTGCCAATGAAAAGTTTTTTTTTTCTTTAATTATAGAAGCAGTAGTGTATTAGATTTATTATCGACATAGTATATAAAAATATATGGATAAAATATTTCATTTAAACAAAGTATGACTTTTTAAATATAGCTTACATGCTTAATAGTCTGAAGGGGGAAAAAAATAACTTTCATAATATTGATATTGTGCACAGCTTGCAATTCTTAAATCCATATTGAACCTTATTTCAAAAAATTATTACATTCACACATGATTGAAAGGTAATACTTTTTCATATACACACTATAATTGCATTAATAAATAAAAGCCTTTAAAATTGCTAATAATAAAAAGGCTTGTGATGCTGGATTTTATGCATTAAAAAATATAAATATTAATACACAATAACACATTTTAAATTAAGTAAAATAAATAAATTATTTTTAAATTAAGCATTTTAATTAAGCATATTTAAATCATACAATCATATTTAAAATGAATTGAAAATACGCTCAAAACAACCTTCCAGCTGTTAAAAAATATCGGACTCAATCTTGCTACTCAATAAGTAAATAAGGTTTTTAATAATGAATTTCATGGATTAACAAAATATAAATATTAACACAAAATAATAACACATTTTAAATCAATCAAACCCATAATCACAAACAAAATCATATTTAAAATTAATCAAAAAAGAGGTTCTAAACTATCTTTTAGCTGTTAAAAAATACTGGACATAACCACATCGCTCTTTAGGGATAGGCTTAATGTGGTAATATTCTAAAGATTTTCCCTCGGAGCAGCCTCTATCCACTTCTATGTATTTGTTCTCATATTTCACAACTCTATGCCAAAAACTCTTATTTATTATTATTTTTTTAGTTTTAATTAATAAATACACATTTCCTTTAAATATTTGTAGAAGTACATTGTTTTGAAGTAGCTTATAGATTAAATTTGTAAATATTGCTAAAATTTGTTTGCATTATAAAAGAAGCTGCTCAATTATTTATCTTTTGATCTCATAAAATTCCCGTTTTATTTAAAAGAAGCCTACAGTTATGCAATTAACTAAAGCAGTAAATTATGGGGGGGGGGAGGAAAGAAAATAATGTACAAGAGAATGTTTAATTAAGCAAAATAGAATGATGAAATATTTGGATGATGATCACAATCTGATTTGAATGTCAAAAGAGTGAAATATCTATAGAAAAAAGAAAAGCAATAAATGATGCCTAATTTATGCATGTTATCTAAATGAAAGGTTAGCATAAGTAACACTCCTTTTAACGATAATGAATAAAGTTTCAAAAAATTAGAGTTCTCTTATTCACCCAAATAGTTTTTACAAAACACAGACTTATACAACTGTAAAATTTAAGTAATTATGAGATTTTATAATTCAATAGTTATCTAAGATGCTTTTCATATTTTAAAATATTGCTTTATGCATCACTTTCTAGCATATACTTCAATAAGATAAATTCAGTTCTGTTCCAAAATCCATCGAATTATTAATGAATAAAACTGTCTAAAACCTGGTACTTGATGAAAAACTTTATGAAAGCAGAAAGCTCAAAAAAAATAATTCCTGCTTTTTCTAAAGTAATATTCTAAATATAATTTTAGAAATTTTCTGTTATGAAATTATTTTTCATTATTATCTAGTATTTCAATTTAATTAATATGCTTTCAATAATTTTTCACAATTCTTTTAAACAATAACGAAGTTCTAAAAATATTTAGAACTTTAAAAGTAAAGGCTTAACGAGTACAAATTTGAAACAATATATAAGATTACTTATTTAATCAATAATTTTAATGCCTGTAAGCATTTTCTTGATTAAATTTATTTTCATATGTGGAATTGCTCTATATTGATATAAAATCTTTGTTTTAACCGAAGACCGCCTTCTTGTTCGAAACATGTTCTACAAGCCCAAGATATCCAAACACTAAGTCGGTCTTTCAATCATTTTTTTTTTGTAATTATGCGATCACTGAAGAAACTAAAAAGTCTCATCTATATAGCAACTCACTATATTTAAAGATGATACACATTTAGTTTTTTTTTTTTTTTTTGCTAAAAATTTAAAACTTACCAAGTACTGACAAAGCATAACATCCTCTATTTAGAAAAGGTACATCATAGCAAACAGGGGGAATTCCGCATACATATGCCACATCCATTCCAAAGGACGATTTGACCTTTTGTTACTGTTTAATTAACTGATTGGTATTTTCCACACCAAATGTGATAGTTGAATGTCAAGAGTTAACTCTGAATTTCAACTTACAGAATTAGGTGTGTCCCGATTCAACTAGCAGGTTTCCGATACCAAGTAAAACAGAAATTGTTCTGGCAGAATATTTTAGATTTTAGTATGCGTACTTTACAGTGCTAATACCTAATCATTTCAAGAATGGTAAACTGATATGTTGAATTGTTTATAATTTCTTTTTCAATAGAAACTGCATGTTCAGGTTATGTTAAATACATATTATAAGTATATGTATTGCAATTTGAATTTAATTGTTTCATATGAAAAGAGAATGGATTTTTCAAGTGAATAACATCTTTTTAATAAGTTTACTGAAAAGATTGTTTTTATTTGCTTGGTGATGCACCCAGAAAATTACCTTATATTTAATGAAGCTATCAGATGTGGTGTGTTTCTAAGATCTCCTTATTGTTTATTAAACTTCTTGTAATGTTTGATTTTATTTGTTTTATACTTTATGATCTGCACTTCAATGAATACGAATTTCTTATTACTCAGAGTTAAAATGAATATATATATTTTGGATCTTGAAATTTTTTAAAGTATGCCTTTCAAGTGTTTTAATTTTGTAAAAGAATAACTGAAATAAGATGTGGATTTTTCTTTTTTCTTTCTATTTTTGCTCATACATCCAGAAAATTATCTTCAATAAAGCTTTATTTTGCAGCAAATTTTTTTGCTCTTAAAATTTTATTATTCTTTTAAATTAAATTTTTTCCTTTTTTGATTTTACTGTTTAACGTTACATGATTTGTGCTTAAATGAATATAAATATTTTCTTGCTACGATTAATTCAATATATTCTAATATCTTAAAATACTTTAATTTCATATTTCATTTCATTGAAACAAATAAGAGAATTTTACATTTTATGAAAGAATTTCATCCTTTTGATGAATTTATCATAACATGTATAATTTTATTTGTAAAGATATTTTTTATATGTGGTGTAATATTTTATACTTGTGTTATGCAGCAGAAAATTAACTTGCATTTAAAAAACTTTTTTCTTTTGAATGTTAATATACTTCATTCTCATTTATAAAACATATTGTAAAATTATTAATTTTATTTTTCATTGTGGAATTAATTTAGATTATATAATAGTTATGGAAGAAAGTAAGTTTAATATTTATGTTTACTAAGGTTTAAATTACCATAAGAAAAATATGTGTCTTATTGTATGGCGTGTAAGTTTTCAAATTAATTTATTCATCTGTGCAAAACTGAGCATTTAATGTTCATGGCAGCATTTAAGCTATTAATTTTACAATACTTAATTTTTGTACTTAAGTTTAACACGGTGCACCACTTATATAATTTTTATTAGTTTAAATCACATAGATGGTACATTATTGATTTTATATTCATGATATAAATAATGTTTTTTTAATACAAAACTTAAAACATTTTTCTAAAAGTATTTTGATATGCAGCAGAATACTGGAAATTTATTAAATTTATAACATAATTTTATTAATATACTTGATTAGCGTAACTCGAAGGGTCTTTATAAACTTATATTGTTAAACCTTATTAAAATAACTCAATCAAAAATGCGATATTTATAAAATTCTGCACATCTGTAACTGCAATATGAATTTATAGTCAACAATGCTCAATAATACATAAATATCAAAGCTTCTCTGTAATGTTATCTAACAGTGATTAGAAATCAAAAAATAAATTCTCACATTTACAAACAGAAAAGAGTTTAAAAGATAAATTCTTTTTATGTATTAATCAATATGAAATAAATTCACCTATATTTAAGAGGAAAAGAAATTTTAGATAGCTCTCAATAGATAGTATAAAATTTTACTTAAAAAATAATTAATACCATAAAAGATATTTTATTTTGTAGCAATATTTCATAGCAGGTTTCACTTCAGTTATGCTTTAAATGTCAACTCTCACTGTTGCTAAAATAAATCTTTTTTTAAATACTCCGAATAATTTATCGACTGAACCAAGAAAACTGCTGTGGTTTAATGTTAAAGTAAGGGATGCATAAAGTAACAAATTGTAATAAAGAACTGTTAAACATAAAAAAAATATATATATAAAAATTGTTTAATAATTCTATGAAAAACAGC
This sequence comes from Argiope argentata, assembly GCA_026289955.1. Lineage (NCBI taxonomy): Eukaryota > Metazoa > Arthropoda > Arachnida > Araneae > Araneidae > Argiope > Argiope argentata. Next base: position 8,106,895 of record JAOUZG010015275.1, on the reverse strand, counting down.
ATAAATTCTTCAAGTAGTAAAATCTAAATGTTGACATATAAAAAGTAACATTTTATTTTGTTTTGAAATACCAAAGATTAAAAATAGAAATCTATATTTTTAATGACAATTGAATTAGAACATTTGCAATATATCTAATTTTTTTTTAGAGTTTCAAATATCATAATTGACTGATAAATGAAGAAAGTAAACATTTTTATTTTTAATTAGTCCACATAATCACTCACAATAAGAAGTTATATATAGTATGTATTGATGTATGCATATATTGATTTACTATAACAATTATATATTGGAATTGAAAGAGGTAGGTTTCAAACATTGTAATAAATCTAATTTTTTTTTTAAAATTATGCTGTCTAGCTATAGATTACACATTATTTACTTTGTGAAATTCTTGAAATTTACAAACTAACCATGTATTTCAGGCAAAGATATTACCAATTTTTAAAGTACATAAGTTACACCTATTAACTTATTTCATTCTTTACCAGATTTACTAAAACTAATGACTATATATCATTAAATTAACAGCTAATGATTTTTAACTAAAAACATTGTTTTTTAGATATATTTTTGATTGATATTTAATTATATTTGAACAGCTTCCAGATTATTATTTTAAATGTGTAAGTACTGATACTGCAAGTTATCAAGTAACTTATTCTTTTAACTATTGGATTTCATACACTTAAGATAATAAGCTAAATTTGCAACAATAGGTCTGTTTTAAAAATGGATTGTCATAAGAATTTTGTAAGAAACTGACTTTTCTTGGAAAACTATTCAAAACATATATATTACTTAATAAGAAACCAATAAATCTTATGAAGAATCGATATTGATACTTCTGTTATTTTGCTATAAAACAATAATCTAACAGGCGGCTGAAAATCGTAAATTGAAGTCTCTATATTCACCATTAATAACGTTGCATTTCCAGGATCCTATATTCAGGAAATAAGCAATCAAAAAGAATCAAACCTGACATTAATAGTCATATGTTTGCTTTTCACCCATTTGCCATGAAAACAATATGATTAACGCCAAGTCGATTCTTGCACTTTCTAGTGACTTGGAAAAATCTGCAACGGCAAATTCGAGATGTTTCGCGATGTGACTAAGTGGTCACGAGCACCTCCACATCATAATTTGGAATATATACTTTAATTTGTAAGTTTAGGGAAAAGTTAAAATTAATTGAAACTAGTTTAGACGAGCGCAATAAAGCTCTAACGTCCTGAAATTTGGGAAATAATTAAGTTATATAAAATAATAGATTTATATTATTTATGGGACTATTATGAGAACTTCAATGGAATTACGTTTCGCAAACTGTGATTCGATGTCTTAGAAGTTGATTCGCTGTTTGTTAGGCTTATTTCACTTCACCGGCCGCATGCCGCCATTTAAAACGTGTACAGGTAGAATATATTCCTTTCGCGGCGGGAAATTCTAAAACGAATTTTAAGTAGTAGTAGTAGTAGATTCGTTATACTGAAATTATTAAAGAATTTTGTTGATGAAGTACTCCTCCAGCTATAAATTGCTTTAATAAAAATACAAAAATACCAAAAAATTGCCATCCATCGAACAACCATCTTGCATCTTACTAGTGGTGCTTAGTGGAATCTGATCTGAAAAATCTCCCAAGTAAACCAGGGCCTTCAATATCTACAAATTGTGAATCCAACGTAAGAATCTTTTTTTTCTCTTTGAAAATGATTTAAAAAAATATTATTAGTGATTATTATTTCTTGCCATTGAAAAAATAATATCTATAAATTAAAATTTTTATCAAAACTCTTCAGCGTATAAAAAAAATCCTTGATTCAGTGAGTTAAATTTTACAAAAAGGAACGAAGCGATCACATTAATTAGAAATCCCATTTATTTATTTTACATTTTGAAAAATAGTAGTTTGAATAATATTTAAAATAAGCAAAAAATATGTTATACATTGAAGTAGATGAAGAGAACAACAATTATAAAAACTTGGTTGAATTTTCTATAATTTAAGAAATAAAGTTTTTTAAAAATAAACTTTTTTCTATTATCTTCATCTGTATAATTTTTGAAAATCAAAACAAAAAAAGATGTATTTATTGTATACGTAACTTAGCTTTATAAAAGTTGATGGAATAGGCCTGATAAAAGTGTTAAATAAAAATTTTAATACTTTATTCATTAAAAAATGACATTTTTTTTATCATATTTTGTTTTTTGACTTAGTTATTTTATTCTTTTATGTTTACAGAATGTATCTGTTGATTTTAATGAAAGATATTTAAATGATGAAATACGAATTGAATTAACAAAAATATAGAATTTCAAAATTTTTAAATTTAATAAGTTCTTGAAAACTTGCAAAGCAACACAAATGATTTTTTTTTGTTAGGAAATTTTTACTTTAGAAATCTGATAAATTTCTATCGTGTAACTTTTTAAGAAATTCTAATTTCCTAGAAATAATATTGTTTGAAGTATTAATGTTTGGATTTTATTTCAAACTATCAAAATTTCACTTATTTAATACTTTTCACTGAGTATGAGCTTAAGTCTTTATACTTGAATCAACAGATACAGATTTTCTAATCCTTCTTTAATTTATAAATGAAAAAAAAAAATCATTTTACAAATATCCTATTTTATTTCGGGAAAAATATATGTAAGGTATTTATTATTATTCAGATAGATTGTTCCAAAAATATTTATTATTCTTTAATGATCTGATTTTTCCATCTCAGAAATTAATTATTTCTTTATTGGCAATATTCTTGCCATCATATAAAACACTGCTGGTTTGAAAGAAAATGGGAAGGCAAAAACTACTGCAAAATATTTACTATTTCTACTCCCTGTACTTTTTATAAAAATTTCACTTTATTCTTTAAGTAACACATCTTAATTTGGAAATGTAAAATTAAGTTTTTAAATGCAGTGATTTTTTCAATATTTCTGATGTCATTTTCAAAAAGATTCTTTTATCCGTAATTTTTGTTAACATTAATTAAATCAACAATAAGGTCTTTTTTTTTTTTTAAATCTTTAAATTGAATTTTAAAAATAACTCAGCAGTTTCCTGTTTTGAAAGTTAAAATTCTAGCTCTCATGACTAACAGGATTTCTGTTTTAATATATCTATTTATAAATACTAAATTAAAGACTATTAACTCAATTTCCAAGAATTAAAAAAAATCATGATATATTAATATCTCGGAATAAAATGTTGAATATCATGAAGGTCAGAATTATAAATTTTAATATGCCACTAATTCACCATACAAGTTCAGCAATTTGTGGAAAAATCAAATAATTTGAATAGCTTAAACATAAAAATTTTTATTTATTGATAAAGCACCAAATAAACTTCAGACATGTACTACTCAACATTTAATTTTTTTTTGTTTGAAAAACTATAATGTAATCTGTCTTCATTTTAAAATTAGTTTTACAAACCTCTTTATCTTTAAAAATATCCATTTTGGATGTTGTATTTTCTATTTTCAATAATACATAGTAAAATAACCTGAAAAAATGTTTTTTACTCTACATCTAAAATAAAGGATGGTAGTGTTATTTTGTACATTAATATTTAGATAATCATGCATTTAATTGTTAAGAAAATACAACTTGTTATTTTAGGAGATATGAAATTAAAACAGAAATACAAAATTCTGTCCTTTATTTCAGTTTTAATATTTAATAGCAAAACTATATACTATAGGTGTGATAGTAACAACAATAAAATGATGTTTTTACCTTTTTTTTTTGTATTTTAATTTAACTTTAACTGGGCCATTGATGGATATTTACATTTTTACCTTTCAAAATTTATTCTCAAACATATGATGACAAACTAATTAATTTATTGCATTAATATTTAATTTTTAATAAATGCCACATTATTCCAATTAAGTTTTCAATTAATTAATTTTAAATCACAAATAAATAACTCGTGTATTTACATATTCTTTCCATTCATTAAATGTAGTTTTACAAAAAGGATCTTTGACATTACATAAGGGATATTAATTTTATAATGGAGGAAGCAAGCAGATTTGTATCTTTGGCATTATATAGGTTCATATATCAAGAGATCATATGTGGATCACCAAGTCATTAAAAGGGTCATGTCCAGACTATTAATCTACAGCTTCAAATGCATTAAAATTTGAATCCATTTGTTCTGGATTTGAAATGGATTCAGTGGATCAAAATTTCAATTTTATTGAAAGGAATTGATTATACAACTTTATTCTTTATCGAAGATTCCATTTTTTTTTTATATTAACATTCTCCAAACAGTAGTTGAATAATAAATTTACTTGATTTTTGGAACTATAAATCTATTGTACTGAAAAAGTTTAAATATATATTTATAAATTTCTCCAAAAATTTAATATTCAATTTAATTTTATAAGAAGTTTATTATTTATTTTAGCTTAAAATAATTTATACATAGTTTATACATTAAATAATATGGAACATGAAAAGAATTTTTCATGCATTTTCTGCCTTTATAGAAATAATTTCCCTCGCAAATTAAAATGGAATAAGAAAATGGTATTTTTAATTGAAATTTAAATAAGAAAAAAATATAACAGTTCTGATACTATGATTTATTTACAATTAAATTTCACCTTTCATCAGCAAAAAAGATACAATAACTACACCCAAAAGATACTCAAAAAAATATTTGTTTATAAAACAAAATTTACTAGGTTTTTAATACTTTCGTTACATTTTTTAGTTGATGACTATCGAGCTGTTAGATAAAGATATTTAATGCTATCTGTATTTGATAGAATATTTAATAAGATGTAAGTGATCCAAATTTACTCTGATATTATCAAAAATACATTTAGTACCTAATTTTAAAAAATTATTCTTTGTATAAAAACTTATTTCATAATAAATGCTTTTTCTCCATTTGAGAGTTATAAAGGCTAATTTATGTCATAGTTTTAATTACAATCTGCGATATTTATTTTGTAAAAAGTAATCATAAAAATTAAATTTTTAAACAAGGAAAAAAAACAAGTAATCGAAATATTTTTGTCACTTAATAGATATCTTGAATATAAGAAAATCTACTTATGAGAATAAGGAGTAATAATAACATCAATTCAATATATAAAACATTTCTATGAAAGGGAATTAGAAAATAATAGCCGGATGGGATTAAATTTTTTTTTATTTATGTTATCGCACTTTTTGACATCACTTCAGAATATGATTTTAAAAAAATGTTTCTTTTAACTTTTCTTCATAAATTTATAATATCATTGAATAAAGCACATTTTTCTCATTTACAGAAGATTCTTCTACAGAATATTAGCTATGTTTTATATCAACTTTAATATTAGCCCCATGAAATTTCTTCAAATGAACAAAATGCAAGACAGACAAATTTTGCTCATTCATTTAGAAATATTCATTATTCATTATAGGTATCCGTGCTTAAAAGAATACCCATAGAATGATTAATCATACCCTTTAAATATATTTTGATATAATTTTTCTCTCCAGCTTTGATTAATATGGAATTTAGTAGCACCATTTTAAATTAGCAATAAAAAGTACTGCAAGAAATATATATTTTTTAAAAAAATATCTATAAACAAAAAGGTTTAACATTTCATATCAAAATACAAAAAGCATGTAAAGTATAAGTATAATAAGCTGAAATTATTACTTAGATTAAATATTAAAACAGAAAACTTGAAAAAAAAATTGAGAGCAAGGTAAAGAAGATTGAGAGGTATATAAAGATTGCCAATCACTGAATTTCCCTACGATTAAAGAAAGCAGTTCAATTTTACAGCTTCAATGATTATTTTTATCCGTTACTTCCCTGTTTGTTCTTTATTTGATTATGAACATTAATTATTTTAAACCATTTTCAACTTCAATCCAGAAACTGTTTAAAATGTTTTTACAATGCAAGCTTAGATTTTGCAAATTGACTACAGAATTTCACAGCCAAACAGGAGAAATATGCTAAATTAATTAAGTTTCTTTTAATTTCATAATATCCTCAAAGCCTAAGAAAGGAAAATCCAAGCAATAAAAAATAAATAATGAAATAGCAAGGTGTGGTGTGCTGCAGCTCCCATTGGTGAATTAATTCTGAAGAAACTTCTTATATATTGGGTAACTTTATACTTTTATCTTTAGTTGAGAAATTATATTATTTTTCAAAAAAAAAAAAAAAGTTGATCACTTACTTTAAAAAAAAAGGTAGATAAAACAATGAATTAATAATCAAAAATTCCTACAGTAAATTTTTAAATATGTTCTTATTTATTACTATTTGAAACATTCCATTTAATTAGTCATAGAAATCCATTTTGTAATAACCTTTAAAACTTATAATAAGGAGTTAATAGTGTATGGATTTATTGAAACATTTAGGTTTTCCATTACAGTTAAAGAAATATAAGACTATGTGCAAGGCTGAAGAAACTATTTTATAAAACACTTCTAAATCTGAAACTTCAATATATTTCAATGCTTGGCGCAGTGTGGCCAAATATGGCTCTTGTGCCAATAAACCTCACATACTAACCAACCTACCAATATATTTCATTTAATTCAAGTGCAAGACTGAAGAAATTATTTTATAAAACGTTTCTAAATCTGAAATTTCTTTATATATTTATTTTATTCATTTACACTGATTTTTTGGGGGCATAAAATTGCATCCATTTTCAAGAACATTTAATTTTTATAGAATAAATATTATTTTGTTACATTTAATCAGATAATTTTCTTGTATCTTCTTTTAAATAAAGCTACATATAATTGTTTCACTATAAAAATAGACATTTGATTCATAATCAATTGATTTACATCAATGAATACCAATATAATATAAAATATCAATGATTCGGTAAATTGTGAAAAGTTTATTTTGAAATGATTTATCTTAAAAAATTAGAAATAAAATTGATCTTTGCTTAGGAAATTTTCTGAATTAACATTTCATTAAACAAATTCAATCTCATAGCTTTAAAACTATCTAATTTGAAAAATATAAACAATGGTATTGGGTATAACGAAGTTATTTCACAATAAAATCTTATAACTTTATTAAAAAGTTATGATTATGAAGATAAAAGAATTTTTATTCTTAGTTTCTACATTATTGCACTTATGTAAATTAAAAATTACTTACAATTTAACGGCAAATTAGTAACTAATTATGCATCTTACAGCTCAATGAAATAAAAACATTATTGTGAAAGTTATTTTTCACCGTAATTATAATTCATTTTCTTCGCCATTTGTAGCTAGACCTTGAAAAGTATAGATTCGATCTACTTTTGTAGTGCAATGTTGTCAAAGAATGGGAAGAGGATTTTTTGAAGAGGAATCGTTTCGATTCGATTCCATCATTGCGGTGCTAAAAACTTATCCTAATATGGGGAGAGGGATACAAAAGAGAGATTTCTTGGGTATCATTTTCGATTTATACTTTTCAATACACTTTCCATACGCGGGAACCGATTCTAAAAGTTTAAGAACTTCCTTCGACCAATAGGAGGATCCCATACAACTCGAGTATCTTGGAATATTTGATTGCTATGGAATTTTAAAGATAAGTGGGTGGAGTCTCAGGAATGCGTCACTTTTTGTTTTAGATTTAATTTGTCATACATGCCACGATAAAAAAAAATTCTATTTGTATCTGAACTACCTATTGCTTTCAAATTTCGATCAATTATCAGTGAATTTTTCAAAATGTCTTCACAAAAATTAAAGTTGAAACGAACAAAACAAAAGAACATGTTGGATTTTCGATTATCTTTATCGTAATCGAATATATCACTTTTCATTAGTTTATTTATATTGGTTAGGATGTTTTCTTCGTGCGTGTTTGGTTTCTGATTAGTGATTATGTTACAACTTGAGATAAAGGGAATGATTTGATAGTAAAGGGGGTATGGAAATTGTCACTGCATGGAATTTAGTCTGCATACCCTTATCATTCAGCTTTTCGAAGGCGTGAAGGTATGTTTTTTCCTTTGCCAGTTCTAAACATTCATATTTGTTTTGGTAACTGGTTTTCCAGTGATCGCACATTGCAATATTTGTGCTTACTTTTACAGATTATGGCAATTTTATTGACTATGATATTTTTTTCAGCTCAGTTAAATTTATGTGAGCCACTGATATTATTTTCCTCAAAATATTTGTTATATATTACATATTTATATGACAGGTGTTGCAACTCCTATGCTTGGAATAGTCAAATCTTCCATTGTTTTTTTATGCTAATCTAAAAGAATTCCAAGCAGTAGAGAACAGTTTAAAGCCAAATTTTCTGGGCTAAATATTATAAATATATATCTTTTTTAAATGCTTTATGCTTTAAATGTAGACTTTATTTATTTATTTTGTGTGTGTATGTGTTTGTTGATCTTCATCTATATTATCCACATTTTTTGTTTTATACTGATGACAAAAATATTTTATCTCCCTGCACACTGTATTAATGTTTTTTTCGTGGTATTTGTATTAAAAAAATACATAAATGATCTCTGTTATTTGACTTGTTTCCCTTCTTTCCCCTTTATTTGCCTTGTCAATTTGTTAAGGCTGTGTTTAACATTTGTCTTACATGTTATTGATTAGTATATTGTTTTGCAAGTTTTCCGAATTCAGACTAACAGGGCCCATATAAAAGAAAGGTTAGTAATGATAAGAAACTCTAAACTTACTGTGGGGGTACTTACATTACTTTTTTTTAGATGAGGATTTCTATTTTATGATATTTGTAAAATTTATATTAAGAACTGAATAAATCTTTATATTGGTAATACTGGATCAAACAGAATTTTTTATTCATATATAAATATAACTTGCTTTCAGAAGAATTTTCTAGCATTAAAATAATTTCATATCTAATTTTTACTAAAATTCAAATTTGCCTGATAACTATTATCTGTATTCACATTCATCCAATCCACTAAACTTTGACTTAAAATTAAAATTGTACTGAACTCAAAATAATATTCATTTGCATGTAAATAGGTATCTATTCTTAATTTATGAATAAAATTGAAAGAAAAAAATAGTAAAAACTCATCAACCTGTTTTAAAAATGTTTCTTTTGTGATCAGTTTTAAAGCTTAAAATTCTTGATTTAATGTAATTTCATTGAAACTTTCGCATTGATAAGGTTTTCAAATGTCGAAAGTATAAAAAAATTTCAAAACTGTTAGACTCTCTCTTTTGAATCATTGCCTTATGATTTTTCAACAGTTTCCCCTTTACTTTTAGCCTGAGAATTTAACTTCAGTGCATTTTTAATTTTGCTTCCCTTTGCATATTTTAATACTGCTTATTGATGTTATTTAGAATGATTCTAGTATAAAATGCAGAAGTGTTCTAGTGTATTTGTGAAATATTAAAAATCTTCATTATAAAAAAAGTAAAAAGAGATAACATCTACATTGTGTTTCAAAAATTTGGATACTTATTACATATAAATCCTGTTAAATGAAATGATGGAAATAATCAGTTATTGAAATATGTTTTGAAAATATCACCTTCTTTCAAATTTTAACCGAATAATGTTATGTTTTTTGTTTACTTTTTTAGAGTAAAAAAATTCTGGTTTATTTTTAAGATGTTTTTCTGACTTTAAAATATTATTTTGTGTTTTCTACCTTAATATTTAGAGATTAATTTTCTTGATAAAATTCCCTTTTAAAGAAGTTTTTTATTTTAATTCCAAAAATTTGTACATGAGAGTTTTATTCTAATTTACTGAAAGAGAGAGTAAAAAAAAAAAAAAAAAAGCATGATATCCCATTCATAAGTATTCTTTTTTTAAAAAATCTTTTTTTAAGCTTTCAGAATATTAATAAACATATTTTTCCCAAATATATAATTAATATTTATATCAAGTGACCATTCCTTGTTATTTCTTTTTTCAGCTAAAAAAAATTGGTAAGATAAGAGAGATGTTTTCAGCATTTTTCACTTTATATTGAACCTGTAGAATTAATTCAAGAATATATCACTATTCAGAAAATAAACAATATAATTTTAAAAATTATGTCAATTTTTGTTGTAACTGTGTACTGAAAGAGGCGGTTAGGAAGTTTTATGATGAAATATATTTTAATCATTCAGTAACAAAATGCAAACATCTTCAAAATCTCTCTTTCCCTCCCTCTCTCTCTATATATATGTAATACATTTTTATTTGTTGAAGAAGGTAGTATCAAAGACATAGATGACATATTGAATTTTTAAGTTCATTTTTTTCCATCACAGGAAATATACATTATGTACAAATAAAAGCAACAAGACAACACAAAACGGAATTAGAAAAAGCCGATGAAAGTTTTATCCCTATGAATATATACTTTTAAATTTAAATAGGGATCTTCGACGCATTTCAATCACATGTACAGCTTATCAAGGGAATCGTAAGGATCTTTTAAAGGAACGTGCTAAGCTGGACATTTTTTATCCCTTCACTCGGAGTGTGGGGAAAAGTCAGCCTTTAGCTGATTCAGCAATTTTACAAAACTTCTGTTGAATTAATTAACTAGAACATGTGGAATGGATTAGGAAATCAGAGAATATTTTTTGAATGAAATTACTATGGTTAAATTAAGATTATATATATATATATATAATATAATATAAAATAGGAATGGTCTCACTAAAACATTTTTGTATACTCTGTAAAAAGAAGATGTTATCTTTACTTTTCTTTCATGGGATTATGAATCGTAAGCAAGGCTGTGTAAAAAAAAAATTAAAACTGTGTATTAGGATAGAATGGAAAAATCAGTTTTTGATTTTTAATTTATAATAGTGTGGAAAAGTTGTCTTTTGGTGTAGATAAAATACATTATAAATATGAAAAATATTGGTATAGGTCGTGAGGTGCCGCAAGGACATTAAAAGTTCCAAAAAATTGAAATCTTTGATACATTTTTATAGTTTTTCTTGCAAAAGAATCAACTTTTGATTTTTAACTTATAATACTGTTAGAAAGTTATCTTTCAGTTTAGATAATATGTATAAAATATATAGGAGTACATCTTGAAGTGCTGTAAAGACGTTAAACTTTCATATAAACACACCTTTTGCAACATTTTGAGGTTTTTTGCATGCCTATATTATGAAATATAAAGCTTTAAATCAGATGTCAGATGAATAGAATTATAAGAAAAGTTTTACCATTACTCTGGCATGGCACTAAGTCATCGCCAGAGTTTTTGTTAGTAAGGTAAGATAGAAATTTGATCCGGTGACATGGACAGACCTGGTTTCAAATCAGTAGCTTTGCTGAGCTCAGTTGAGTTGGTGTATTCATTCCATCTATTGTGTAAATGATTAACATAACTGACTCGCTAGTTTATGTGCTTATGTGTTTCATTCTATTTTTGAGATACTTAGTGATTTGCTTGAAGTTGAATTCTTTACTTACGGATGTGTTATGAAATGTTGCTGCTATTTTAAGCAAAATTTCTCCACAGGATCCTTCTTTAAGAGTAATATGTGACACTTTAGTTCCCATAATAAAACAATATGATCAAAAGCTTCTATTCCCATTGCTTTTAGCAAATTGATTTCACAAATGATAAAATCTTATCATGCTAAATTTATTAAAGTTTACTAGTAGAAAGTGCTCAAATAAATTTGATACCACCCTCATAAAATTTAGAGGCAGAGCTAGATGTTTATATGATATTGCTGACCTGTATAAAAGGAAAAGAAAAGTGCCAGTTATAAAACAAAAGTTTCTAAACAATCAATGCTCTAACAGGAAAATGGTTAAAAATAATAGTGATATTGCTATCACAAGCACTTTGCGAAAGGAAGGAAGAAGTAAGATATATTAAAGAATAATTAAGTGTAATCAAGAAAGGACAAAAAATACTTTTATATCAGAAATGACTACTACCGACAAAGGCAATGCTGAAGAACAACAGTATTCTCTATAAAAAGTGGGCAACCAACCAGGTGCATCAAATAGACAAGGACGGATAAAAATATTAGATGCCTATGTGGTTTAATTTTAAATTAAAACAAAACCTTCATGTACTTATGGTTCCAAATGTTCCTTTATCCTTATAGTGACACCTATCCCTCTAATATTCTCAAAAATGTTACAAATTAGATAATTCAAAGAAATAAGTACTTTGCTGCTTTAGAAAATATTTTGTCCATACTAATTTATAAACACGAAATTGAAATAGAATTTGGTTTGTGATTTATTTAAAAAGTAAGAAAAGAAAGTAAAGACAGAGTCAGGAAGTTTAATGTTCCAAAGATAAACTTCAATGCAAAGAATTACAATTACATAATCTTGTGGCTTGAAAATGACGTAATGAACTTCCCTTGTTAAAACATGTTTCTAGTGACTCTCTGAAAGACTTAATATGGAAGGCATATGAAGCTGAACCAGATAGTATGAGTGACTTAATTATAGGCATTTCCAGGGTTGTTTTGTCCCACACATTCAGTGATAAGAACTGTGAAACTGGTGGCCAAATTGCAAGAGAAAGGTACATTATAGTAAAAATTGACTCTCATGCGAATATGCCAAACTTTAATTAAAAAATAAATAAATTACAATGTGAGAATGAAGGAAAAAAAAAAAATCAGCTGTAACATTTGTATTTATTAAGGATACAGTAATAAGATGAAGAAAAAATGTCATTATAAATATTTTTTCTTTCATTGTATTTTGAAATTAAAAATTTTTCCAGTTGTTATGCTTATATAGGTATTTAAAATCATTTTTTGTAACATTATAAAAATGAAAAACTCATATATTTTATCAAAGTTTTTAATGTTTTTACAAACTTGAGATTTGTGACATGTTGAGATATTGTTGCATCACAACAAAAAATTTTTAAATTCTTTTTCAACCAAAAAGCTAAATTTTTTCCCAATATTATCAAATTAAAAAAAAAAAAAAACTTTTGAAAACCTATTTTTAAAATTTCTATTTTTTTTACCATTTTTTTTTTTACAAATTTCAAACTCTTTGTGCCACTTTAAGATAATAAGATATTGCAAACAAATTAAAATCTTAAAAAAAATATTAAGCCCATTCACAGCCTTGTTTTTATATATATATTTATTTAAATGAGGACTTTTTGCTTTATAGTATAGTCAATGTGTGTATGGGGAAGAAGGGGTCTAAATATGCATTTTGGCTTTTTTAATTATTGTTGACCTATTGAGACCTAAATTTGACACATATTTACAATTTTAATAATAAGATTACACACTAAATTTCCTTTATTCAATTTGTCGTTTTGAGGTAATATGTTTATATGCATACTAAAAGTATAGACCAACTTTTTGAAATTAGGTGTCGCAGATGTGGTGTAAAATCTGCACTTTGATGTTTGATGTCAGAACTCAGTACCCAATTTCATTTTACTTAAGTTGTGTCCTTGAGCTATTACTTTTTCAGATATGCAAAAGTACAGACGATCAATCTGTGGCAGATTTGATATGTTTTTAGATTTTAGGTGCTGAATCTGCGCATCAAATTTTAGCATAGATCTTTTTTGCTTTATAGTTATGTTTGCTAATAAATTGGATAGTCAGATTTCCACTAATGCATTTCATTCTAAATTTAATACATGTTTGAAATTTTGCTTTAAATTATGAAGTGATAAGTTTAGCAATTCCTACTTTCTAGATTTATCGGTAGAAAAATAAATTAAAACTTTTAACAATTAGACAAATTTTAGCAGATACAGTTTAAGCATTGTTTATATATCTTTCAAGCAACTGTATATAAATAAAATGATGTATTATTAAGATTTTAACAAATAACTTTGATAGTTCCATATTTAATGCTACTAATGCAAAGTCATTTAAAAGTGATACTTTTGTAGTTTGTATTAACATAGTACAACTGTTAAAATAGTGCTACTATGTTGTTGCATAGTATTAAAAATACAATGTAAACTTTAAAATTAAATCTTTCTCATAAAAGATGTAGTTATTTTATGCAGTTTATGTGCATACAAATAAGCTTTTAGTAGGGGGAAAAAAAAACTTTCATATGATGTGCTGATTATCTGCAAATTATGAAAAGCATCATTATGATTGTAATGAAGCTTATTGAATATTTTGTCACTGATGATCTAACAATCAAATTAATCTTTAATGAAAGGCAAAATGATTTCTTCTTTATTGTTTAAATTAGTTTTTTCCAATCTGTGATCTTTTACTTAATCACTTGGAAATAATCTTGATGTTATAATAACTGTATCACAGTTCACTTATGCCTTGAAAGGGATTTCTCTCTCTTTCCCTTTGAGATTCCAAACTACATCAGTGTTGAAAATAACAAATAACCAAATCGTAGCATCATATGAATGAAATATGTGATTATTATAGTGATTATATATGAGTTGGGTCTGTTGATGAAATGATCTATAAATGAATAATATATAGACGCCACTTGACTGTACATGGCTTTAATATTTAAATTAATTCTCTTTATTTTGATACATATACAAGTTATTATGCTTTATTAGGACTAAGATATGTGATAATCAAACTGTTGATGTTTATTTTGAAATTACAATCTGACCTTATGTAAGGACTCGGAGTTTTCTGATGATAAAAAATTCTGTTTGCAGTTGTCATTTATTAATCTTTATGATAAAGTATTAAAATTATAAAGACCAGTAAAATTTTAGATTGGATTTTTTAGACAAAAATTAATTTGTTAATTATTTTAACATTTAATGAAAATGTAGATTGTTATATTTTTGACTATTAAAAGGTTAATTTTATACATGAAATTATTATTGACTGTAAGGATAAATAGTATTGAAAATAATTTTTATTCAAATCAGTGATGCATTTATAAACCTAAAAATAGATAATGTGCATAACATATAAACATTAAAAAAAGTATGTAACAGTTCATGCTATAATAAACAAGAAATACATGATGTTACAGTTTACATTTAGTAGAATGTTTGTGGTTTTAATATGAAGTTTTTCAATTTGCTGTATTTTTATTTATCCCTCTTTGGATTAGTGTTTTTTATGGAATCACACCAAATAGCACACTGTATAATTTCTCTCTGAATGATTAATTTGACATATTTTCTTTTAAGTTGCTACTATTCAATGAAAGAAATACTTTTATTAGTACTTACTTCTTTCCTTCTCTGCTTATTGTTCTTGGTTTGATGAATAATCTTCTAAAATATATAGGTATTCACAAAAGACATGCTAATCTTTCTAGTAAATCAGATTTAATACATTTTTTTAAAAAAACTTTGTCTCATGTTTGTTGAAAGATTTTCCAAATTCTAGTAATGATGATTAACTTCCTCCTTGTGGGTATTGTATTCCTGTGTTATTTACAACTGCTGAACAGAAAAAAAATTCTTTCTAATCTTTATACCAAAATGTTTTGTCACATTGAATTTACATATTTGTTATCCCATCCCTTACCACACTGATTAAAATTCTGATATACTTGTATTGAGTACTTGCAATATCAAATGGGAGTCAGTTGTTATAGACATATCATGCCAATTTTGTGGAAAAAAATATATGAGTATACAATTTTGAAATCCTGAATCAATTTTAAATTCAGTTACTCGTCCAAAAGTACAAAAATAAATAAATAAAATTATTTGAAATTTTGTGTAAAAGTTGGCTGTAATGTTCAGTGTTAATATAATATTTTGAAATTAAAATCTTAGAAGAGATGTAATTATTCAATTCAACTTAAGTTGTCTTACTGGCATTAAAAGCAAATTCAACCTCAAATCATCTAAAATTATATATAGGCAATCAAAAATTTTAAGTAATAACCAATATGAGAAATATTCTGGTCTTGTTAATGAGGATGTCATTTAACTTCATTGAAAAGAAGGGTAAAAAAAGTTTAAAACAAGTGGAAAAGCTCTTCATTCCATTTTATTAGCTACCTCTTAATGAGGAGGCTATGTTTTAAGGAGTAGAAGGAAAACAATTCTTTTTATAAATACATTTGATTCATACATTCATCCTTTTTCTTTTCTTTTTTAATTCTTTTAACTTACTGAAGAAGTGTAGGAAAGATAGAAATGAATGTACTCTTATTTTTACATACAAGAAAGAAAACATAAAAATATGTATAGATACATAAAGATACACTAATTTACTTTTTATTTATTTATTGAAATCTAATCAAAATATTTGAATTAAGCTTCCACCAAATATTGAGGAAAACAAGTGTTATTGACATTGTTTATGCATTATAAACAATGCATTTATAGTTGCTGTAATTATAATGTATTAAGATATATATTTATTCTTCTTATTTATTCTTACCAAGAATCAATGAAAAAACAAACAAGCAAGAAAAAAAAACCAATAAAAATTACATTATTGCAGCTGCACCAATTAAATATTAATCATTTTGAAAATGTAATTTAATACAAAAAAAAATCAAATTATGTTACAGTATACATACACCATCATTGACGAACATGTGTAAACAAGAGCAGAATAAAATAAACCTTTTCGAAATAATATGTTTATGAATGATTGAGTTAATTGGTTTTTGATATTTTTGTCAAATATTTATGTTAAAAAACCTTGAGGAGCAATTTCATGTAAAATTTGCTAAATTTTTCATTACAGTATTTAAGATAGTGCAGAAAGTTAATAAAGTGATTTTTTTAACCAATTGTAATAAAATGAATGTTGCTGATTTTTAAATCAGGTTTGGCATTTATTAAAGAGGATCTAAGCACTATGTCTTTTCACATGATCGGTTTTAAATAGAACAGTAATTTTAAAAATATTTTTTATTTTGTTATGTCAATTAATAAAATTTTACTTCATTATGTAAAAGGTCAGTATATATTGGGGATCAAAGATTTTTTCATTTATTCTTTCATTTTATTATGTATTTTTTCATATACAGATTATGGAATATTTTTTCCCCTTATAGTTTGTGAAGGACTTTTTTTTTTTGGCAGGTCATTGCAGCACACTTTAATACTGAAAGAATAAATAGGATCAAGTAAGGTAAAATGGACAGAAAAGACCTTTTAGATTTTTACTGTGAATTTTGTCAAAATTTTGAGTTTGCAGCTTTTTTCATAACAGGCTAAGAGTAAAAATAAATAACAATATGTATATCATTAAAAATCTGCTTAAAAATGATGATTTATAATAAAAAATATCAACATATGAGGTAAATTTGATTAAAAAAATTGGTATATTTTTATGATTATATGCATCTTATTCCTTAAAAAAATAATAGTTCAGATTAATAAATTTTGACTCTTTAAGATTTGCTAATTGGCCATTTTTTATACAGTCTGTCTTATCGATATTAGAAAAAATAAAGCTGTCCGAGTCTGTTTGCTTTTATTATTCATAAATTTCATTGCATAAGTATTTGCTATTACAGCCCTGATTTTTCTAATGAATTTATGCTTTTTTTCCTCATATCAGCTGCTTTTATCCAGGAATCCTCTGTTATTTATTGCTATGTTTTCAACTGTATAATTTTCAGATACTTCTGCGGGAAACTTTTTCTTTCCTTTTTTCGTTCCCAATTTTTAGCCATTTTAGAACATTTTCTTTTTTCATAATTTCTCAAACACTGTTGTTTTTACCCTGAATTATCCATGCATGCTGCTGTGAAATGTGAAACTTTTAATGAAGTAGTTCACAATATTGCATTCTCTAAATCTTTGTAGAGTGAAGAAATTGTGCCTCATGCTTTCTATTAGATTAGAGATAAGAATGGCTTCTGGTGAAGGGTTCTAAGGGAGGAGAAATGACAGCTTACAAACTTTCAGCATCTGCCACTGAAAGTACTATTTTGTACTCAACTGCATTTTAATTTAGAAAATATATTCAGCTGCCTTAAAGCCTTTCATAATGTTAATGATTGATATATTTTTGATGAGTTTATTTGAAATAAAGAAAAAGTCAACCATGTTATACTC
>JAOUZG010015275.1:8042237-8088913 GCA_026289955.1 Argiope argentata | reverse complement strand
CAAAAATTTGTCTAATATATTCATGGTAATGCAATCCAGATAGTTGGCGATATTTTCCGAATCTCTCTTCCATTGCATCAGTTTGTATTTTGCTGGAAGAAAAAATCTAACTTAAGTTCTTTAAAACAATGTTTGGCAATTTCTAATAGTGGTATTTTTTAGAGCTATATGAATTTCTTTTGTCAGTGCTCTGGTTGTACAAATCATGAGTTCCCATCCATTATGGCATTTTAAGAATTGGATTTAAAAATTTATATTTTACATCAGTAGTATCACTTTTTAAAGATTCTTGAAATTTATCTTTTTTATGTAAACCTTTGTAAGCAGTTTTTACATTTACAATAGACCACCAATTACAAATAATTTGAATATATTTAGAAGCTTCTTTAAAATATTCTATGCCCCCCCCCCAAGTACTAACAATCTGTCTACAAGTAAAGGAATAAAGATTAATAATACCAATTTGGCATTTTTTCTTCCTATTCTTGAAGGACATAAAGCTTTCAGTATAAGACCAAATGCATAATTCACAAGTTCCCCTCTTTCAGCTTTATCTACTGCTTTTAGTGCAGAAAAACAAGCAGTTTTAAAAGGCGGGTTGAATAGACATCTGGATAATACATGCCATTTCTAGAATTTTTCTGGTTTAACCAGTTCTGTAAGCATTTTAGCAGGTGCACAGCATCTATTAAAAAAATATAAAGATCTTCTAGAGTCATACAGATATTTGTATGAAATACTTATTTTTGTTGATGTTGAAAACCATGACATGGCTTTACTGTTGATGGAATTATTATCCATAACTACAGCTATAAATTTCTAAGTGATAGTTTCAAGATCAATTAATTTTTTTAAATAAGTGCATGTTTAAGTTGTAACTGGAAGTATGTGCACAACATCCTTATAAGGGGAAAGCAAGGATTTAATCATAAATACATAAGCATGTGAGGCTGCTTCAGATTTAATAAAAGCCATGCCTCTTATATTTCCACCAACAAAATCAAAATGTAATAATCATGATAAAAAAATCCCTAATTGCAAAAAATCCCTAATTGAGCCAATTATCTCAGAAGTTGCTTAGAAAAATTCAATTTTTCAACCTGTCAAAGGAGAAAATCAGTTGTATTTATATTTTTTACAGTTTCAAAAGTTTTTAGTTTGGTAAGCAATTCAATTATAATTTCCAAAAGAAAGTTAACATTATTATCCTTATTATTATTGGTATTTGAAAATGATTCTAAGTAATTAAGTACTTCACTTAATTGATTTATATTATTAATAAATAAAAGAAATGTATACTTATCTAGTATTCTAATGCTTGTTTTTTTTTTTTAATAAACTTCTCACTTTAAATCTGATTTCTCCATTAAAGAATAAATTATTTCTGGAATTTCATCAGAAATATTTCCAATAACTATTTTATCTTTTTTTTCTATGATAGACCAAAACAGATTTAAATTTTAATGTTTAGAGCAGTTGATGAGTTTTGGAATTGATTTAAAGTTAATTAAAAAAATCACAGCTGCTTTGCTGATTTTGCTTTCAGCGATAGATTTTCTAACAGCTGTAACTTCTAATTTAATTTTTTTAGTCTCAAAAGTTTCTCTTGCTTGGGATATAGTAGACTGAAGATAGTTTTGAACATAAACTGGGATATCATCAGGTTTCAGTGTAGGATATTTGAAAGAAGCTTTCAGAAAGTAACCACTTTCTTTGTGAAAATGTTCCATATTACTTATTACGCATGCCTCTCTAAAATGCAGTTCACAGATCTGTGAAAGTGTAGAAGATATATTAGAATTAACTAACGATGAAGTTATATATGTAATTATTTTTGATATAAAAATATCTACAAATTAAAAAAAAATGTTGCATTATTATTTTTCTTTAATGTATGTTTTCAGTATTATTGAAAACCATGACATGGCTTTACAGTTGATGGAATTATTATCCATAACTACAGCTATAACTTTCTAAGTGATAGTTTCAAGATCAATTATAATTTTTTAAATAAGTGCATGTTTAAGCTGTAACTGGAAGTATATGTACAACATCCTTATAAGGGGAAAGCAAGGCAAATAAGGGCAAAGCAAAGCAACTTCACACTTTAAATCTAATTTCACCATTAAAGGATAAATTATTTCTGGAATTTCATCAGAAATATTTCTAATAACTATTTTATCTTTTTTTTTTCTATGATGGACCAAAACAGATTCAAATTTTGATATTTAAGGTAGCTGATGAGATCTGGAATTGATTAAAAAATATCTACAAATTTTAAAAAAAATTGTTGCATTATTATTTAATTTTCTTTAATGTATGTTTTCAGTATTATTAATGCATGTTTAATGTATTGAATTCAGACGCTGCTTTTATCATGTTTGTACATATATTTACTATTTAGTTATACAGCAGATTTAATAATTGCTGTTAAAATAATAGAACAGTGAGTTGAAGATTAATTAAAATTTAAATCATTATTAAAACAGAAATGGAAATTTTCAATGTTAAATACATAAAATTAGTTTGTAACAAAAAAAAATACTGAAATATTATTAAAATTATACCATAGGAAAACATTATATTATTACTAAGAACGTTTGTCTATAGTTATGTGATATGCAAGATTATTAATGAATCAATCTATAAAATTATTAATAAATTAAAAATAAGTTCTATGAATTTCTACAGAAACGGTTTTATTTCTTGAGGGTTTCAGATCCGAAACAAAGAGTAAACGAAAGAAGCAATTTAAATTGTTACTAATAACATTATTCACTATTGAAAGCTAAAAATATAGAATATTTATACATTCAAACATAAATTAAAAATCATCTGAATATTATCATTTGATAAAGTTACTGAATAGTTGTACTTACTCTTGAGTTTTTGCTTGGCTTGAAATCCTTATGAAGGAGCCTATGAGTTCATTGTATTTAACTTTTCGTTCTCGGGAAATCTGAAAATGGACACTTTTAGACCATTATCATAATTTCCTTTGCAGTTGAAGACTGAACAGTGGAAAGGCATTATATCATTGAAAAATTATCTATTTATGAAAAATACATTAGCGTTGTTTTCTGAAAGAAATACAGAGGTTATGAAGCTACTGCCATCGGTTTGAATGTATTCTAAGCATCTGTAACTCTCAGACACGTGTTACTAGTCAGATTGCTTCCTATGACTCCTCTTGCGTCATTCCAGTCAGAGATGAGGCTTTGTACTTTAGGAGGTGTTGACTTGTTCCCGTTATCGGCGTATTAACTTTGGTAAAGGGTAGTTCATGTTTTGATTTGAGACAGGAGTGTTATAATAATGGAAATACACGCAGGAAAAGACATCAACAATGGAGACAAAAAGTATTCAAGGCTGCATATATCATGCAATCTCACAGTATTACTAATACATTCAGAATACTCTTAAAATAGTCTTCGAAGCACATTATATTTCAACCTCATTACTCCAATTAACACTGTCGTATTAATTTTGTGCTGAATTCTAAATACACATTACACGGAAACGAAACGAATCCCAATAATTATAATTCAAATCCTATTATGCTCACAATTTGTTGAACACTGGCGTATACAGGACAAATTTAACAACAAAATATATATTGTATATTTCATGCACCTGTGTTATTCATCAAATTTGTCGAATACTGGCGTACCCAAAACAAATGTAACATTTAGAGCATACTTATTCATTAGATATACTTATTCATTCAGAGAATTCAAAACACATAAATTCCACATTTCACCTCCCTTTGATTAAAATATAAGGAGTCATATTATGAAGTAAAAAAAAAAAAAATGAATCTCTTACCTTATTTTTTCCGTTTTCGGAAGTCATTACTTCAGCGCTTGTCGCGAACGCTTTGTTTTTATTAATTTAGTATCCCCTGAATATCCTACCAATTGTGCCAGTAAAGTTTTTATACTGGGCACAGTAAATAGGCAATCATTATGGCCGAAATATTTGTTTTACAAAATTTTAGCATATATTTACACATTGAATACGCGACATGAACAACACACACAGAACTTAAAAGGTCTAACGAATTCTCATTTGCTGCGCCGCTAACAAACTTCTCTTTAAAAATTCCCTAAGGGATTATCAGACTACTGATCAGCATCTTACGGTAAGGAAAATAGATGAACCTTACTCTTGGATTTCTGAAACCATATAATTCATTGGCTGCAGGTTCGAGTTTCAATTTAATTTTCTAAGCAACTAAAATCCATAGAAGACAATAGAAACTCTCCGTATGGCTGTACTTCATCAGAATTAGTTATTTTTGCCATCTTTAAATATAGGCTAACCTCCGGAATTTCCCTAATCTTGTCTCTTTAGTTACAGTTTGATCACTTGTTTGGTTTCTTTCAGCTTTATCAGCACTATTTTTTGCTTTATACCTTATTTTATTATATTTTCGGCATGCTAAAACTAGTTTTGACAATGAGAAATCCTTTGAAATATGTCCAGAATTCTTACAATTGAAGCATTTTGGTTCATTTCTTTAATTGTGTTCAGTTCCATGTATCTTTTCCATTTTTTTAAAGGGGCATCGTCTTTCATAGTGTTAGTTGTAGGGTCAAAATCATACATTTTTTCCACTTACTAGAACACTACTAAATTTAACACTAATGAAATAAATATAGAGCAGTTATCGATAAAATTATCTTCTTGAGATATGGTATATTTTATCCTATCCTCTATAATAAGGTCAGTTAACTTCTTAAAAGCATCTGCTTTAATATTGTTAATTGATTCATTGAAAAATCTTTTTAATTCATATGCAGTCTTTGCATGTATTTCTTACATCTTTACTATGAATAAAAAACTTTTTGTTGGAATTTTTGTATCTTTAACTTGTATTTTTTTTAGTAAAATTATTTTACTTTTTTATACTCGTTTACAATTTTATCCATTTCTTTGACAATTAACTGGGCAACGTCATGCAGCAATAAGCTAAGCAAAATGAGTAACCCACGTACTCTCTAGTATATCAACTTGTTTAGCCAAACATTCAAACATAATTAAATATAAAGGCTTATCGTTTTCGTCCGGACTAACTTTCTGCTTCAAATAATGCAATTCTAAGTTTGGCTTCATTTGCATACTACCAATATTAAGATTGGCGATGGAATTTGTACTTCTGCATTTTGTTTCAAAATAACGAACGCAATTTTTGCTCCTCAAATTCCATTCCTTCCTTTCGTTTATGTTCTTGGCGCTTTCATTCTTCACTTCTTTTCCTTTCGTTTATTTTTGTGTTCGGCCATTCCTTGGCGCATTCTTTGTCGTACTCTTTGCCCGCCAAAATCATCGTTTTCAAATCGGTCATTTTATGAATGTTTTTAGCATATTTTCCCAGTTCTTTAATTAATAGTTTTAATCTTTTTTTTTTGCTTTACCTTAAATAGATATTCTCATATTTATTTAAAGTTTTATTTATTTATTTTAAACTTCCAAATAGATTATGTAGTATTGGAATTATAAAGAAGACAATTTTTTTATAAATGTTCTGACAAATGATTTTTAAAATTCTATATATTTTGATAATTTAATTGATGTTTAGAATATATTTGTACTCTGAATAATTGCGAAATTCTTTGTGCAATAAAGTTGAATGATACGTTAGATATAATATATCTTCCTATCAGTGGAACGTGCCGTGCAGTTAAAACTCTTTCCATCTTGTTTACTTCTAAAAAAATCTTTGTGGTTTTTTCATGAAAGTTTCTTAAATTTACCACTTTTTATTACTGTTAACTTCTTGTATTTAATTAAATTATTCATGTGGTATTTATAAACCCCCCCCCCGACAAAACGAAGCATTTACTGTGTATTAAATATGTACTCATCACTTAACATACACATCGTAACTTGGGTTATACAATATCATTATATTCTTGGTTCTGAAACATATAGCTGATGCCTAATTCATACGCAAATTACACTCTCTAATAATAATAACTATAAAACTATCCTGCATTTTCGGTTTACAAATAAAATATGACTATACAATCCATCTCCTGAGCGTCTTATACTTCTGAGTATCCAGAACTTTTAACTTTTCTCTTATAGGTAATGGTCGAAACCTAGTATTTGAGCCGGATTTAATATTGAGAGTGTTAATGCATTGGATATAAAGGTGCCATTTTCCCTTTCTTCTCTCAGTAGCTTCCTTCCAAGCTGTCCTGTGAATCAACAGGCGCCCTTTACTTCACACGCAACTTGGGCATGTCTAGAATTTTGTCATAAAAAAAACTAGTTTTAATATAATGTGATTGTTGTTTCAGGTATAACGAGAGAAATAATAAGAGAAAAGATAGCATCATGCTTTACAGAAAATTGCAGCATTTATAAATATAACTATTTATTATTTGTGGTGTTAAGCGGGGTTGGGATTTTAGTATAAAAAGGTGATTTTGGCAAGTAGTGATGAAAAAATTAAACTATCGAAGGCTGGTTAAAATCATTCAAAATTTACAATTAATGCTGAAAAATAATGAAAATCATAACAGAATATTCAATAATAAGAAAACTGCTCTGAGGTAATAAAGTTTTAATATTTTTAAATAATGTATGTAATAAATTCAATTAATCTTCATTCAAAATGTTTTATTTTTTCCTTATTTTTCAAATCATTCAAATACTGGCTTCATTTCAGAGTTACTTGAGCTCTTATTTTCTTAAATCTTTGGGTGGTCTTTTTTTGTATTTAGAGCGCAATTTTCGGTCATTTAAAAGCAGTAAATTTTAAGAAAAATTAATTTGTTTCATATTATTAATGATATTAATATAACTTAGAATATTTAATGTTAAAAAAAACTAAAACATAAATTTAAAAAAATACATTATGTTCTGAAATGTCAAATGTGCCTAAAGGGTTAAATTGATTCTCCACATGCTGAAACCAAAAAAAGAGCATTTGTAAATTCCTTTATATAACCATTATAATTTCAAAATTATTTTACACAGTCGCTTTTTCCCTTCTTCTTTTCTATTTGGACTACACCAATATTGGATCATTGTTCTAACAAAAAACTTTTCAAACTTGTCTTAAAAATTGCTTATCTTCCTTACTCACAAAGAAAAAGAATAAAAACAATATTTACAGTTGGCCACATCTATTCTCCTTTTCCAAGAAAACGGTTTTGTGCTTATAGTACATAAGAATATGAATGACTGTGGTAGAGCAAGGACTGGATTTTATCTATAAGAGCAAAATCAAGGTTCTTGAAATCCTGGATTGAGGGCAACATTAGCTCATTCCTATTTATTACGAAGGAGGAAAAACAAACTTTTATTCAACTTAACTAGTTATTGCATGATTTTTTTTTCAATTATATTTAATTTTTTTACAATAAATAGTTTATTTATTTAAAGGGAAAATAAACCATGCTATGTTTAGCATGTTTGTGTCATCATCATATGTTTATTTTCTCAAAGTATTAGATTAAAAGAAGAAAAAAGGATACTATGCGATCATTAAAAAAAACTTCAATAATCTGGGCTTAGCAATGGGAAATTTTAAACACACAACATGTGACATAAATCTGAGCATTTCAGTTTAATTTGTTGCTGCTCACATATAAAGAAAAATATCAATGATAAATGTAACTGAGAATATTAAATTAGAGTATTTAACTCAAACAGATCGTTTATATAATTAAACACGTTTTATAGGTAATATTCCAGCTACTCATTTTCACTTGTTGAACTTTAATAATGGAGGGTGAAGTCGGAATCACCAGTGAGCTTTTAAGTTTTTACATGATCACATAAAATAGCCCATGGATTGGTTCTTGTAGAAACCAACTGTTAATGCTAATACTAAAATTTTTTTTTAATTTTAAACTTGGTAAATCGAATTGCAATCTGAATTTTTATTTAAAAATAAAATAGTGTATGTTAACGAGATAAATTGTTAATTGATACCTGTAAAATGGAGTATTATTTATCGAGATATTGATGGAAAAAAAACTTTTTTCATACCAAGTAAACTTTTTTCATTCTTAGAACTTATAGTTCATCATCATAAATATTATGGAACCCCAGGAAGAATATTTTTATTTTTCCTGGAAATCTTAGGAATCACTTTTCTTGTCTGTACTGTGATGTATCAAAATAAAAATGATCAATTTTTGTCAAATTTTAAATGGATGCAGAAATACTAATAAGTATTGATGTGGTAAAAGAAAAAAGTCAGTGATATGGTTGTCACTAATGCTTGTATTTCAAAGCACTATGCGAAGCCTAATATTAATGTTTAGCTATCTGGCCTGGATGTTGTCATTTTCAGTTATGCTATTGCTGATGATTTGTATACGAAAAATAATCGGCTAATTTTCATGGGTATCACATATTAACCGTTCATGTGAAAAGTTATAAATGGGTGGCAGTTTATGCTTACTAGCATTTTAAACTGAACTTGGACATTAACTGTTTTTTATTCTAGTATATTTTAAATAGTTATTAAGAACAGCATTCGTATCTGAATTTTTGATTTCAGTATTTGTAAAAGTTTTACTTACCTTAAAGTGCAATATTTTTCCCACAAGATATTTATTTCTGATATTTCATTGCCCTTATAATATTAAGGTCATTAAAAATATTCTTCGGTTTCAAATTCATTAAATGGTTTGATTTCTTAGAATGCTTTGATAGATGCTTTTTTATTTCAAAATATTATTGAAATCCAATGTAATTAATTCATTTTTTTCTGAATAAAATATTTTATGCAATATAGGTTTATTACGTTTGTATCATTCCTTACATAGGCATTTAATTTTGTTCATAAATTAAGAGTTACTGAATTTTACTTTAAACTGCTAATTATTTTAGCATGCCTTTTAAAATATGTGCACTTCTTTTTAGAATTGTAATTCCCTTCATATAAATTTGTACTGAATAACTAAGCCTTTTGTCTAATTAGAAAAAGTATTAAATAAATTTTTTGACAAATATATTCAGTTTCCCTGTGTATGTCATAAGTTTTAAAATTATATTTGTAAGTATGAGATTGTATTTTATTTTAGATAGAATTTAAAACTTTTTTGATATTTGTATGTATAATTTTGATTTTAGATTAAGATATGACGGAAAGCGAATCAGGAGCTCTTGTCAAACGTCATCAACCACCTAAAAAGGATGTTGTTTGTGTGATTGATTTGGTATGTGTCCCTGTTTTTCAAAAATAATATTTTTCCTATTATATATTTTATAGTTGGTTTAATCATGTATTGACTAAATAAGTAATTGATTACAAGTCTTCAAGTACACTTGTAATAATCTTTACCCATTTGTAAAATTTTGTAAATGCAATTTTTTGCAATTTTAAATTGACTTAATAGCGAACTGTTTTTCCCTTTTGGGTGAATGGTGTAAAATCATAGGATCGAACTCGCAACATTAGGGGTTGCAGCCGAATAACGTAGCCATTAGACAAAAGTAATTACTCAATTGTCTCGTGTCCGGAGGATGTTATCTGTCTTATGAAGCTTTCACCGCACCCTCAATTGTCGCGACTTTTTTAATGAACTAAAAATAATTCTGTTTATTTTCTGTCCACATTTAGTCCATCAAACTTCGGTACAACTTGAGTATTAATTATGTATTACTATACATTAACTCATTTTGAGAGAAAGTTTATGAGAAAAATGTAATAATATAACCAAAGCAAAATATTGTTTTTCCATTCTTTGTTGGTGTTCGAGTTATTCTTATTTTAATATCATTAATATTATGAGCAGAAATGTAGGACATGTTATTCTGCCTTATACTAAATAATAATGGTAAGGTGAAAATTTTGTTTAACTGTGAGTAGCCATTTTATGATGACTGCTACGGGCATTATTTTATCCTTCCCCCACAAAACTTTATTTAAATGCGATTAAAGGCTCAATTTTTCTGCAAAATTAGTTCCTGAAATCCAAAGTTATAGTTTTATTCTAATACAGTTATACCCTGTGTCATCTTTTTAAAGTGGCATTATTAATATTTATATTTTTATTTAAAATTTGCGGAATAAAAATTCTGAAACGATAGCAATAAATACCCAGAAGACCTTCATATTTTTTTGCAGTTAGCTGACATGTTCTGTATATACTGAAAAATTGCAACGAATAGATTAAATGTTCGGACAGATTTTGCTTACATATTTAAGTTATTTTTCAACAGTACTAAGCTATTACGTTTTGTGTTGGATCATAGAAAGGAAATTTCATGGAATTTATTACTTTTTTTCTTCTTTTTATTAATTTTTTACGACTCAAGTTTTTTAAAATTCATTTTGACTCTACGACCGACATTTCTATGAAGGAAGAATTTTAATGAAAGAAAATGTTGGCTTTGTGGCAAAATCTAGTCTGCTGAATATTAAACAAAATATTTTGTACACTCATTTATTATTATTATTATTATTTTAAAAGCATTGACCTATTTATGTTTGCAATTATAATACTGAAAAGTGTTTGTATTTAAAATAGAGATACTTTTTAGGATGACAATTTGCAAAGTGTAATAAAAAATATTAATTTGGGGAATCTAAGATCATCTAAAATTTGGACAAAGTCAAGAAATAAGAAATGCTGAATTGAAAAAGATTATTTAAAATTTTACTTGCATAGTCGTTTTGATAAAATTAATAAATTATTTTAATGGAACTAGTTTTCTGTTTAATTACATTTTTCGTATAACTTAACAACTGTACAAATCTTATTATAAAATGGGAAGTAATAATATTAAATCAGTTTTAGTTGTTATAAATATACTTTTAAAAATAAAAAGCATTTGTTTTCTAAATTTGTTTGCCAGCATAATTATTTCATTTTCATTTATAATCATTTAATTTTCATTCATAAATTTAAGGGAATATTTATCAATAAAGAAGAAGGAATTTAAGAATCATAATCTGATAGTTACAGAGTTGCTCATCACTTCCGTTTGAAAAGCAAGCGAATGATTGTTTGAATGTACACATTTATTTTTATCCTTTAAAAACAAATCCCATAGTTCCAAGTAAATTTCCAGTTAATATAGTCTTTCAGAGAATAAGCAGAAAAGTCGAAAAGAATGCTAAAAAAAATTCTTAGAAAAAATTTGTAAAAGAAATGTGTGCATGTTTTCTAAGGTATATATTTTGAGACATCCTAAGGCTAAATTATCATATAATGAGAATTATGATAAGATGAAACTTCGTAATTAACGGAACAATATTTTTGCGTATAAAAGAAATAAAAATTAAAACTAAAAGGGAAATGAGTTATATTTTATTTCCTATCATTCATTTTCAAGAAAATTTGCCCGTTGAAATTGTTGGGGGAAAAATTGGCAACTGTTTAAATATTACTAGTTTTCAGCTTGAAAAGTTCGGTTTAGAATATCGTACTATATGCTGTGAATGATTTTAAAGACTTAAGATAGTTGAATATTAGGTTTACGATTTTTAGCTATCCCACTTCTGACACCCTATTGTTACGGAAGCTGTTTACAAATTCTCTACTTCTAACTTCAAATTGTTACTGAAAATTGTCCTCACAAAATTCTATAATGTCAACGGGACTGTAGTGGATGTATGGTGAAACAGTCAATAGGCTTCAATTATAAATGATGTTTATTAACACGAATACTTCAACAACGTCACGGCCTAGACGTAAACAAGCAATAAATAACTGCACAGACCGCAGCTAATCGGTTGTAAATGACTACAGCAGCACATACAGCGGCCAAGCAGAACACAGAAGGAAAAAATTCACCACCCTCTAAACATCTGCTATCCACCACTGCCTCATGGCTTTAGATAAACTTCACTGCCGATTCACCTCTATACGACTGACTACACAACGCACAACTGCATGCTACTTCAATACTTGACTCCAAGACTTGGCGCATGGTTCAGTCCTCAATTCACTAAACGCTTGACCTTCGCTGGACTGATCCAACTGACTCTGTGCCTACTCTATATGACCCAACAGATTGACTCCGGCCAGGCCTACTGATTTTTCATAGCTTCGGGAGACACATGGCACAGGGAGTTTTAGATGGACTGGCGTAGTTCTTTTTCCGTTGATTCTATCTTCAAAATTCTTGCAAATTCTAAAATCTTTCATTTTCTCGCCAAACCAAGGGTCATTGATTCAACATCCATTCATCATCTAGTAGAGCTGTCTGTAAAACGGTCTTTTACGATGGATCTAACTACGCTTATATATATATATATATATATATAATGTGAATTCTGATCATGAACCATCTTTTGCATTTCTTCTTTTAAAAATAAATATTTATATGCTTTTTTTTTCTATTGGCAGACAATTCCTGAACGTCGTGCTCAAAGGGAAAAAGCACTTGAAGAGATTGAAAAAGCATGTCATGCTGTGGGTGCTGTGTTTCATCATGTTCAGTTTGAAAAATTGGACTTTGGTGAAATGAATGTTCTTGATTTATTTTATAATGCCGATGTCGCTATTGTTGATCTTTCAATTTTAGTGAGTACAATTTTGTAGCAAATAAAGTTTTGTACATTCTAATATTTTTTAATTCTTATTCCTAATCATTTGTCTAATATGGTAGGATCAACAAAGCCCACTGTTCTATAGACTCGGTGTGCGTGAAAGTTTTGGAATGAAGCAAAATATTCTGTTATATAATGATTTTGATCCAGCTTCAACGGTTCCTTTAAAAGTATGTAGCTATTTGAAAATTTGTACATTGTATTTTTTAATTATTTCATTTATTTTTATAGAGATATAATAAGTTGATAAAAGGATAAATTGATTTATTATGTTTAAAATAAGTATTTACTGAATTGCAAGAGTTCTGATATGGTTGATTTGTTGTCTTGGTGTTCCCCCTTCACATGATCGTTGAAGCTAAATTTTGATTTTTTTTCGTTTGTTTTTTGAAAACTAATTGAAATTGAAAATTTCTTTTAAAGATAGTAAGCTAGGTTGAATTTAAAAAGCTATGTTCATAAACTTTATTCCTGTTTTACATTAAACTTGACTAATAAAAAGTATACCTTTCTGTTTAATTAAAAATATTCGTTTACTTATATTTCTTTAAAAACATCTGAGAAAATTTAATTTCAAATCTGTTTTACTACCTTTTAAGTAGATGTTTTTGTTAATTTATTCAATACTGGTGTAATTTTTAGTTGTCATGTGGAGGCTATACACTGTTGTCTTACAAATTAAATGACAATGGACAGTGTGTGTTAACAGATCCATCTGGTGTGAGGCATCTTCCTCTTGATTCAGCAGTTTTGTTAAGTTTCCGACTCAAGAAACTATTGCAAGAAGTAGAAATCCAGTCCAAGTAAGAAAGTCTTTTATTCATTTATTTGTTGAATTAATTATTATTGAAGTTCTTTTAAATTAAATTTGTATAGACTATATCAGCCACTTCTTAACTAAATATGTTATCCGAATTCTTGTTATCTTGCTTATAGTTATAGAATTCGTACTTTTGAGAAGGGCAATGCAATTATTTTTTGATTAATGAAAGATTTTGTAGTATCTTTAAAACAACTGTATTTATAAAAAATATTTTAACTAATTATCTCATAAAAAACTATATATATAATAGTTTCCTTTCAGCTATCTTTATGCCCTCAAAAAGAAGATCCATATTGTTTTTCTACATCCTTACAATTTGTTTTGTATATGTATTGTTTATACATGATGCAGATTCTCTTTATGTCTTAACGTATATCAAATTTAAATTTTTAAAGCTATAAAAACATGAATTTTTTTAAAAAATTGGTCGGTTAAATAACTAATGATTTCTACTTATCTAATTTGATTCCTTCTTACTAATTAAGTTTAGATTTTATTTAAAAACACTTTTATGAATTTTCTAAATTTTTAGAAGTAAATTACCAACATTTAAAGGCTAAAGCAATGCATACTCTTACAGAATTTAAGACTCTGAACCTTTTAAAATTGGAAGTTAAAGTTTTCTACTTCAGTTCATTCACTAAGGGAGTTTCCTGAAATACTCTGCCTTTTAAGCAATAATTGAAGAACATAATGATTTGTTGAATCCTTCTTTACTTTTAATTTTCTGTATTATTCAAGTAAAGGGAAAACAGATTATTGAAAATTTGCTTCTTCTTAAATGACGATTATTGTATCAAAATAAGATAAAACCTTAAGTTGTCATTTTTGGTTCAATAAATTTGGGAACGAGGACGTGTTGATGTTTGTTTTGGGTTGACAAATACGAAGATATCTGCGTCTTAACTCTGCCTTAACGTCTGTTTATTTAACTAAACTTCATCTAGGTTTTATCTTATTTTCAGAGCTCACATGAAAGAAAAGTTCCTTGCTGATTTACGAAAAGCTAGGGAAACATACACAGGAGAGGAATTAGCAGATGTTAGTATTTTTTTTTATAAATATGCATATTGATTATTAATGCTTGATCACAAATAACAATAAATAACAAATAAAGAAATTCATAATTTTATAATTTAACATTAAAATAAATTACAGAAAGTGTCTTTGTCACTAGATCTTTATTTTTTATGCTTTTGAGATGATAAAACGATTTTTTTTAAAAAAATTCTATAATATTCTTGTATTTTAGGTTTTAAAACAAATGCGCCAACGCTTGGATGATCCGAACATAATATCAGGCGATGTCGTACTAAATATGCTTATATCATTCCGTGAAATCCAGGTTAGTACGCATTTCTTTGTATGTTTCATATAATTTTTTACAATCTGTTTGTCATGAGTGAATTGATACTGTACATATATGTCCATATTTGCTGATCATGAAGTATTAAAGTAATGGGAGAGAAATAAAATGAAAAGAAAAAAAGGGGGAAGCTTTAAAAGAAGCACACATACACACATATGTATACATGTATTGTTTAAAGGAACGAAGGAGGTGCTATGTCAAGTTCGAATTTAAAGCTTAATTTTTGTGGGCATTAAAACTTATTGCGTCTGACTTGACCTTTAATGCAATGATACGTCTGAAATATTTTCCCATAATGTCACTGAAAATGAAATAACTAAAAAATGTATGCTAGGCCATACAAAAATATCATACTTTATTTGTTAAGGATTAGCTACATGAAACTGATGGCTACAGAAGTGCGGAAATTGATGCACAGATGCATGAATTGGCTAAAATGAATAAATTAAAAAATAATATTTCTTTGTAAGGCTTATTCTTTTATCATTAAAGGATTTGCATCAAGATGTGCTTTATTTCGTCCGAGACCTTTTTTTGTCTGACTACAAATTAAAGAGCATGAGAGGTAACATAACCCTCCATCCCTTAATATATAATTTTGTCCTTACTAAAATCTAGATAAAAAAATAAAGGTTTTTTTTTGTATGCAAGTATCAAAATTCTTTTAATAGGTTATTTTGAATAATTTAAATTGTTGCTTCTTTTCCTTGCTTTTTCCACTCTTTTATATCATATTACATTATAACTAGCACACGAATACTATTTTGCATTTCCAATATATTTGAATATATTTACAGTAAATATTTTCTCCCCATATTTGAGTGCAACCCTTTGTATTGAACAATAATGAATTCTTTGTTTTAATTGCAGCATTCAAGACTATGTCTTTAAGAAACTGTTTTGAGGGGAAAGTGTCTTGTTAGTAGCAAATTAAGTTTATGAATTTGAATATTTTTTTGGAATGGAGTGCATTTCCTTATTTCATATAGATTCTAATGTGAAAAGTTGCCTTGCTTACGGAATGCCTTTAGGGAAAAGGGGGTTTCGTATTACGAATAAGAATTGAGAACGAATTGTGTTTGTTAAACAAAATTCCACTGTAATTTTTTTATATCTTGATTTTTAAAATGATTTATCTGTCTAAGAAACATTTTGTTATTTTTAGGATTATGATGATATGGTTAAATTGGTGGATGATCTGATGACAATTCCTAATTTGAAGTTTACCTTTACTTGTGCTATACAACATCAGTATGCATTTGCATTAAATCGGTAAGTAAATTTTTCGGAATTGTTTATTTTGATTAAGAAATCCACATACTAAGGTATTGAAATGCTTTTTCAAAATCATATATTATCTTATTCATTCATCAAAAATATCATTTAAGTAACGAAAGTATTAAATTATATCTAACTAGCCGCCTTTGGCGACCAGTCGGTGACCACTAAAATTTTCATATAATATTTTATGTAGCTGTGTCTCATAACAGTTTTTCACCAAAATGTTTTTAAACCAAACACATTTTGATAGTCATATCATTCATTTATAGTATCATTTTCTTCAGAAGATCTGTTCACTGTGCTAATTTTTCTTTTTCTATCCATACTATGATTGACCCGGAATTGATATTTTGCTTAAATGGTGGAGGGAAAGGTCTAAAATTCTACGTTTTTATAGAATAATGAGATTCAAATTTTTATAAATGTAAACACACTAAACAAATAAAGACACAATTAGTTTTCAAGAGATACGAAAGTTTAAAAAAGATTGGAAAATGCCGCGCACAGAGGAAATGATAGTGACACACACACACCCTTCTTTTCTTTCTTCCCTGCCCAGACTTTATTTTGAGCAGGCATAAATTAAATATCCATACATACTAATAATAAAAGCAGCTATTTTCTTAAATTTTCCGTCATTCACCCGGGCTTGACTATGGCAGTGACATTCGAGGCAGCTACCCCGGTCCCCCACATAAATACCCCCCCCCCAATTGAATAGCATTTTTTAATGTTTCCTTTTTTAATGAATGATCGACATTAATAAAGCAGTGGAGCAAAGGGGGGGGGGGCAAAGATTTTTGCCCCGGACCCCAACTAAGCTAAGTCGGGCCCTGTCAGTCACTCATTTCTTTTTTAAAAATTTAACTAGACATGTTAGGTTTATAATACTTTGCCATTTTAAAGTAATATGAAATTTTAAAATTTTGTGGTTTATTTATAGTTTTCCTTATTTTTTCTCATTATCAAAAAATTGCTAAACTGATTGTAAAATGGGTGATTATGATTTTTATTCCCCATTATAATTCTTTTGTGATGAAAATAACGTTTAGAAAAACTTTCCACAGGCGTAATAAAGAAGGAGACAGAGAAAAGGCTCTAAATGTCGTTTTTAAGGCCTTGGAGAAAAAAGAAAACGAAGTTCCTGAAATGGTTTGCCTTTGTGGTCGAATTTATAAAGATAAATTTGTTGAATCTAAGCACACTGATCAAGATAGTTTGGAAAATGCAATTAAATGGTAAGCTTTTTTTTATAAATTAGCATGGCGT
The DNA here is from genome assembly GCA_026289955.1 of Argiope argentata. Lineage (NCBI taxonomy): Eukaryota > Metazoa > Arthropoda > Arachnida > Araneae > Araneidae > Argiope > Argiope argentata. Next base: position 8,071,648 of record JAOUZG010015275.1, on the reverse strand, counting down.
ATTTTAACTTTTGTAAAGTTTATCATTAATTATTGATTCTTATGCATGCTGCTTTTAGGCTTCTTACTGTAAGTATTTTTTTCACTGAAGGTTCTTGCTAATTAGGACTACCACTAAAATTGTATTTCCTGAAATTTTAATATGTATATGGAGACATTTTATTCATATGCTTTAACTTAATTTTAATTGAAATTAGTTCTCACTAAGCGTACCTAAGCAGGATTATCATGATTTGTTAATAGTGACTTGATACTTGTGTGCTGATATTTACTGCTAGTGCTGTTCACATGTACACTTCAGATTTCTTTGTTACTGTCTTTTCATGCTTTTGTATATAATACAGCGTCGTTGTTCCTTACTGAGCCTTTTGGAATTTTCTTTGTACCCTTGCCGACCGGATAGAATTTTTTAAATATTGAAAGTACACCTTGTAAAATATTTGGTCATAAAAGTTTATTATATGTGAATGAAATCTCTTAATTTAATTTATATCTCTTGATTTATTTAATTAATTATTAATAATTTTTTATTTTAATTACCTCATTTTACTTTATTCTAAAATTTTCTCTTATTTCTGAGCCAAATCCCCTTTTTTATTTAATTATTTCTAACGCGATTAAAAAAATGCTGACGGTTTGGTTCTCACTGTCCAAGCAAAGGGGTAAATATTCCTAACACCATCTCCATTTTTTCTTTTCTGTACTGGCATGTGTTGAAAATCTCTTAAAAAGGATTTCTTGCTGCACTAAGGGGAAACCTTTTCAAACTTACAATTTCCGATACGTCCAGATGTGAAAGGACTAGGATTTTTTTCCGATACGTCCTGATATGAAAGGACTCGGTTTTTACCGGTTTTCTCGATGTACAAACCATGTCCCTCCCATAAAAAATATTAATTAATTGCTGTATCACTGTTGTACATACTGTATTAATATTACTGTTGAAGAAAATTTAAAAGCATAATATTTAGTATTTGCCATATTTGGGAGAGGGGAAGGAATAACATTAATGCGAATTGCTTGCAAGGAATGTTGAATTGCACTTTATAATTTTTAAAGAATTGTTTCATAACATTTTGTACTGTGAAAACTATTCTGTGTATTATTACATACCAGAGTAATTTGCAATGAGTCTAAAATGTTTCAAATTTATAGAACATAAGCTACCTGATTTCATGACTTTTAGTTTTTGATAAACAAGAAAAGTATTGAAGAAGAGGGTAAGGAAATTGAATTAATAATGATTTTTATCACAAAAGCTAATGTTATGATTAATTGATAATTGTAACAAATAAATTCAACATTGGTTAAAATTAAATGCAACTTCTTTAACTACCTCATATTTATGGCACATTTTTATAAGAACATTTAGTAACTATTATTTTAGATATATATTATGATTATTGTATGAAGACCACAAATGAAGACTAAAACTCTTTAAATTTGAAATTCCTTAGTTGAGAATGAAATAATCTTCTGTACCTGTATGCTATGCGATTAAATCTCCTAAGACAAGATTAAATCTCCTCTGCACACTAAGAGTTACTAAAGCAATAGTTAATTATTATTTAAATGACTCAATTTTCATAGCATTATCATTTATCATAGTTCAAGAAAACCTTTACAAAAATGAAGAGACTAGTCTAACATTTTGCTTTAAGTCCTAAATCCATTTGTCATGTCAAGATAAAAGGTATTTCTTCCAAGTTATCTACATCTGATTTCAATTTCAATGATGATATCTTTGAAGGGATGTCAAGATGCCTTGCAGTGAATTTATATAAAATATGTATAAATTTCTGCAGTTATTTATCCACATAATGATTTTAATGTTAAATATTTTGCATAAAAATGGTGCCTAAGAATGAAAGAGTCTGATAGAAGTTTTCAAATTCTAAATTTTCATAGCTACAAAATACAACTAATAATTTAAAAATTCATAATATACAACCTTGCTTAGTTATTGTTGTGTTATTTTAATGATTTCAAACAAACCTGATATCTGATAAATAACATTGTTATTTATAATAAATTTATTCAACCTTATTTTTACTAATCTAGCTATATTTAAATAGATGTTACTTTTAAAGGACAATTATGATTACTTTCTTCTGATGTGTTCATTGTATTCATATTTACATTTGTAACAGCCATAATTTGCTAAATTATTTTACTCTTGATCTTTATAACATTTCAAAAAACACATTTAATTTTTTTCAGGTACCGCAAAGGTTTTGAAATACATCCCAATGAATATGCTGGAATTAATCTTGCTACTTTGCTTGTTATTGCTGGTAATGATTTTGCAAAGTCGTCTGAGTTACAACATATAGGCCGTGTTCTAAGTAACTCAATTGGACGCAAAGGCAGTCTGAATTCTCTGCAGGATTACTGGGATGTAGCAACATTTTTTGAAATTAGCGTATTGGCTGAAGATTACACTAAAGCTATTCAAGCTGCTAAATGCATGTTTCAACTAAAGCCTCCGATTTGGTAGGTATAATTAAACAGTTCGCCAATAAGGAACTTGTTTATTCTCCATTCTTAGCTGAGCTTTCATTTAGGAGCATTAAAATTCTTTATTAATGGAAGAATGACTTAAAGATTTTCTTGTTAATAGTTCTTTACTTTGGGTTTATAAGGTGTCCCCAAAAAGTGGAATAAGGGCTTATTTTCTTAAATAATACATTTGCTCCTAGTTGCAAAGTTTGATCAAATATATGGGAAGAACCCTAATGTATAAAAATATATTAGCTTTTATTGAAAGGGATAGTAAAATAAAAATTAAAATGTTAGTGAGTAAGATGTTTTTCTTACATTTTCCTGTAAGTTTCATGTTTCTGTCTGTAAAAAAGAATGAAATATGAAATGTTAAATTTATTGATTTAGCCCATATTTCTCTATTTAACATTGTTTGAGGAGACTTTTTGTAATGTTCAGTGATGATATTCACATTATGTAAAATTATTAAAAGGACAGAATCAGAAAGTATCTATGCATTTACTAACTTTCATTAAAATTTAAAAAATGGTCCTATAATAATACATTAATTGAAGTGCTAAAAAACTTAGTGAAAATGAACACTTTCAACATTTGTGCATAGTCAACTATATTTGCGAATATGCTATTGAGTTTATTATTTCTGACATAAAAACAAGCTTATTGAATTCATCTGTAGAGATCTGCCGAATGGGTTCAGACATAATGGTAATATAACCATCAGGCATAATGGTAACATATGTCACCATTCATCATACTGTTTTAAAAAATGGGACCTAACCAAAAAGTGTTTCGAAAAAGGCCACAACTTAAATTGATAGAAAATTGCTGCCAACTTTTGTATCGTCTTTGGCTCCACGAATGCTGTACGGAGCCAGTTATTGTATTGAACTCTTCCCACTTTGTCACTTTTGGAATCTTGAGATCTTGACTGATTGATCATGAGATTAATTGGGAAAATAAACCAAAATTTAAATTTTTGCATCATTTGTATTATGCTTCATTCTTCCTTTTCATCTTTGAGAATGTAAAGATCCTTTGTAATCAATAAACCATTCTGTGAACACACTTCGATGAAGGAGATCTGAGAACGACATTTTTATTCTACATTTAGACTTTCATTTCGATTGCCTACATCATAAATCATCATTGTCTCCAAAATTCCTTGTAACTGAAATATGTCTTTCTTTTAGTAGAATCAAAGAATTTTTCTTTCTTTTTCTTGGCATTCCTGTATTTCTTTGAAATATCTTTTATATTCAGTTTTTTAAGTTTCTCTTCCTTTCTTTTTGAAAATATGATTATTGGAAGATGTACTACTATTAAAATATTTACATATGATAGTTTTTGTGTATTGAATAAATTTGCATTTTTGAAATAAATATTTTTTTAAGTTCATGATTAATCACTCGAAACTTTAAAAATTAGTATACATGGGCAATTTTTATACATAAACATGCAAAACTTCGTGTGTCCGTAGATGAATACAAGAGAAAATTTTACTAATTGACAGTTTTACTTAGACTGTGGGGAATGTAAAAGTTTAATTTGTTAAAGATTTTTACTATCAACTTCCTCAGAAGTCAACTTTTTTTTCGTAAAACAGCCCACCTTATTTGATGTAACTTTGTTACTGGAAAAATATGTTTAAGTACAATATTTAGGGAAATAAAACCTTGTTCCACTTTTATGGAATATCCTGTATATATTTATAGTGTGTGTTTTTTTCTGGTAAAGGAAACAAGCGATAACTTTCCTAAAACGATTTCATTATTGTCTTTCATATTTTTTTTAGGAAAGAGTTGAATTTTCAGAAAAAATTTATCATGGATTTTACAAAGAAATCTTTATGAATGATGCACTGTGACCAAGAAAACAGAGAAAAGGTGTAAAAATATATGTAGAACTAATATAGTATAAAAAAGAAATTTTCCCTAAATTTAGTGAAATATTTAGATTAAAAAAAACAGACAAAAATTCATACAACTCAGGAATTAAAGTGAGATTTGAATTTAAATGATTAAAAAATAATTATTTTAAAAAGGATAAATTAAAATTATTACGTCAGTATTGTCACGTCCCCTTTAAAACCGGGACCAAACAGAGAATTTGAAAATATTTATAAAAACTGGGATATACAGGGAATCTTAAGGATTTTTTTTAATAATAAATATTGAAAAGATGTCGATTTCTAAAGATAGTTAGAGTAAAAGGTCGTATTCATAGCTTTAAAAAGCGAAATACTACCTTTCGTGATTGTGTAATGCGGAAACCCACTCCTTTTCTACTCTTTCCTTTCTCTCTCTCTCTCTCTCCCCTCTCTATCCCTCTCTCTCTCTCCCTCCCTCCCCCCTCTCTCTATCCCTCCCTCTCTCCCTCTCCTGTATAGATTATTCTTGTTTCGTTTTACGAAACGTTTGTTCTTTTTACGTTAGATTCACAAATAGGAGATAATAAGCATGCACGAGACTTGTTACGACGTGAAAGAAAAGAATACATTTCTCTGGCGGGAATAGCAACATTCGATCTGCGAAGCATCGTGGTTGTGTAGAAGTTTTTAACATTCTACAATTTTGAATAATGTTAAATTGTTGCTTCCTTTTCTTACATTTTCCACTCCATAAAACCATATTGCATTATAACTAGCATATAAGTACTATTTGCACATTTCCTCATATCTTGAATATACACACAAGGAAAACACAGAGAAATCTTCCCCCTTCCAAGATTTGAATCTAGTTTTATTTATTTTTCGTACTTCTCTGTGGAAAAGCAAAGTTGAATGAATAATGCTTGTAATTATACTTAATAAAATTAATGATCAATTTAACTGATGTATAAATATTTACAATAACATTATTAAATCACGTGAATCACGCAGAAAATCTATTATAATAAAAATGGATCTCAAAATGCGTTGCTAAGCGCAAAACTGGAGAACGGCTCGACCGATTCGGCTAATTTTTAAAAAATATTTTCGTTAAGACACGAGGATGGTTCTTATGGAGAGAAAAAATGAAAAAACTGAGAGGAAAATAGTTAAAACGACACTTTTCTTACTTTCCCGCCAAAAATCTTCATTTCCTTCCCCCACACCAACTGAGTAAGATAGCAGGAAGTAATAAATTATGATTTGTTTAGAAAGAAATACGCCATGTCAGTTGGTTTTCATTCATAGGTAACGGGATGTTTAAAAAAGAAAGAAAATAGTTGCTTTTATTATTAGTCGGTATGAATATTTAATCTATGCCTGCTCGAAATAAAGTCTGGGCAGGGAAGAAAAAAAATAACAAAGCGAAAAAAGGTTTGTAAAAAGAAAAGTAGTGAAGAAAAAAAGGATTGAAAAAAAAAGTGTGTGTGTGTGTGTGTGTGTTACCATTATTTCCTTTGTGCGCGGCATTTTCCAAGCTGTTTTTAAACTGTCGCAACTCTTGAAAACCAATTGTGTCTTTATTTGTTTAGTGTGTTTACCTTTGTGAAAATTAGAATCTTCTTATTCTATAAAAACGAAGAATTTTAGACCTTTCCCTCCACCATTTAAGTGAAATATCAATTCCGGGACAATCATTGCTCGGATAGAAAGAGAGAGATGAGTAGTACAATGAACAGAACATCTGAAGAAAATAATACTATAAATGAACTATATGATTATAAAAATTTGTTTGGTTTAAAAATATTATGGTGTGAAACCTGTTATGAGACACAGCTACATAAAATATTATATGAAAATTTTAGCGAGCATTAAAACTGGCGAACCGACTGGTCGCCAAAGGCGGCTAGTATTAAATAATTATATGAAAAATAATCATGAAATAGGCAGTTTTTTATATTTTTTCATTCCGAAATGTTTTTTGGAGTAAGCACATTTCTTGTCCCCCCTCCACTCTTATTCAAGTAGAGTTGTTTCATGTTTATGAAAATGAAATTCTGTAATTTTCTTTTTCGCTCATTTCCTGATGAGTTGCCCTTTCAATCATTTTGTGTTTCCAATAACAGTGCATTATTTTAAAATCTTTAATTTATCTTATCTAAATTTTAACTATCTGTTTATCGATTTTTAATATGGTTTAATTCCCTTTGCGCGGAGATACAGCCGACGTTCCTCTGACGACACCTGAAAATAGGCTAGCGGATTTGACCACCCTAGAACTCAAGTTTGGTAGTCAACACCTGAAAGATTACACTAGGGCACAACTTAAGTCCAGGAGATAGGGATTGGGGGGGGGGGGTCGCTGCAGGATCTGGCGTCGGAGATCGAGCGGCTCTCCCTCATTGTCTTCTCTGGTTGTCCAGCCGACGTCTGAGATACCTTAGCTCCGGAGTACGTGGATGCGATTCGAGACCCAGATATCCAGATAACAGTTACTCTTTAGGTCCTTTGCAACCGAAAGTCTGCTTTGGTATTTTCCATGAAGGTTGGAGCAGTTCACCTTACCTCCTGGAAGAATCGTTGCCCCTTCCGTACCTTTGCTGTCCTGGACATTACAGAGAAGAGAATTCGAGAACTCGAGAGGCACTTTAGTGTGTGTTCAGGAAGCTGGACTTATTTTGAATCCCAAAACATCTATGTTCGATGCAAAGTAAATAATGATTCTTGGTCATATAGTATTGGGCAAAGGCAAGAAATAATAACCAGAAAAAATTAAAACTATTCAAGATTTCTCTACTCTAAAGAAAATAAATAATGTCAAAAGCTTTATTTTTACTACCGACATTTTACCTACGACTTTTGTCACTGGGCTTCAGATTTAATTAACCCTTTATCTACTGATGGTACTTTTAAATCTGGATTACATTTTCGTAATATGACTATTTTTCCCGATGATATTCTAGTAAACACGGAAAATGTAACCCAAATAGCATGAAGTTAATATAAGCTAAAAGTAGGAATGAAAAATATTTAATTATTAATTAAATTAACATATTTCTATTAATTACATTTTTTTTCTCTTGGGTTCTCTGGGATTATTCTGCAAGGAAACTTAACTACTGGTACAAAAATGAAGTTGGAAAATTGATGGCAACATAATTCAGTAGATAAAAGGTTAAAGAGCAATTGTGAGTTTGTGATCTTAACCGCTAGAAAAGTATTTAATCGACCTAAAATCAGCTCTTATTTCTGAACCTCCATTATGGATGAAATAGTCCTCATCGAACTGCACACTGAAGCAAGTGACCACGGAATTGGTGCCTTATTAGTCCAATGATAGAGCAAAAGCGAAACAATTATAACTTCTGTTACTAGAACTCTATCAAATCAAAGAAAAACAGTTTTTGACAACTCAAAGAAAATGCATTAGAGCCGTATGAGCTATCATGAAGTTTTGGCCTCATCTGCTTGGGAAGTCCTGAACAATTTCATTAACGATCATTCATTGTGATGACTGGCGAATCTAAAAGTGTCGTCGAAAAGACTGGCGAGATATGCTTTAATGCTTAAGAATACAACCTTATAAAAGTGGAAAATAGGAGGAAAATTATTCCATAAAGAAGTGGAAAGAAACATCTAAATACTGACAGCTTTACTAGAAACCCTTTTGGAGGAAAAAAGGTGACTCAAAAGAAATAAGTGTCATTATTACAGTCACCAAGCTATGGCTATTATAACATCATAAGGACAGCGAAATATCTAAAACCACGCATTCATGCCACTAGACACTGAGTTGTGACTTGTGGCAAATCAGATTTTGCCATAGGAAAATTTCGGTCCATCGGGAAAGAGATGGTTGACAATTATTCCTAAGCATTTGCAATGAGACTTCATTGACCAGCCGTTTATTGAAGCGTACGCCAGTATGCGATATATTGTACCCCCTCCCCCCTAAAAATAACCAGTTCCTTAAAAACGACCTATTCGCTTGCCAATATCTCCAGTAGAATCACCTTTTCACCGTATTAATATGGACCTACTTGAAAATTTCCAAAATCTTGAAATACAAACAAATTGCTCATTTTGTGTACGAATATCTTACTTGCTACATCATTGCAAAATATTTACTATCTGCTGATGCAACGAAAACGCCAAATTTATAGTCGAGGAAATTGTTTTGTATCATGGATATGTACTTGCTATAATTATCGATAGAGGACATGTCTTCTTTTCAGACCTAATATTATTCGAACTTCAAAACTAATATTATTCTTATTACTTAACAGACTGTGCAATGTTGCCCATCGGATAACAGCATAGCCCCCTCAAGCAAACGATCTGACCAAGCGTTTAAATAAAATTTTGATAGGCATGCTCGATATCGAGCTGAAGTACTCGGACGAAATCCTGCCATTCGTAATATTAGCGTATAATACTGCCCATGATACAACTGAATTCATATCTTATTTATAGCATGACCGCGAAGCTGAAACAAACTTTGACACAATTTTTTTTTAAAGTCCTGGTGGAATAACACAAAACTATTCGCATAACACATTATTATCTTCTGAACAACCACATTAAAGAATCACAGCAGCTACCTCATTTATGAAAACTGGAAATAAATAGAAAGATCATCGAATTAATGATTCTATTAAGCATCGTTCAATAAAGTTCATGCTAGGAGATATGGCATGTATCTTCATGCTAGTTCATAAAATAGGAGTTTAAGAGAAATTCAAAAAAATTTCGGTCTCTATGAAGAATTAAAGAACTTTCTGATATTACCTATGAGATTCTCATTAAAATGACGAAAATAAGGGAACTTTTTTCACTTGGTACGAATGAAGTTTTTTAACGATCTAGATATACAAGTTGCTTTGAATGTTGGCTTATGATCAGTCAAATAACCGAATCTGGATTCACTTCTAAGAAGAGGGGTGTGGAATACATAGGTCTTATAACACGCTCCACAACGAAATTCAGCGTATAACTAGACGCTGACCTTTTCAAGGAGTGACAATGTCACATCCTAAAGAAATTCGAGCGAAACTCCAAGCCAAACCAATACCATTTTTTTTCTATTATATAATTAACATTTAATTTCCTGTGTATACAATTTAAGTTATCGTTTGCAAATTTATGTAATTTGAATAATTTTTTTTAAGGTTTTAAATTTTTTACTGATAAGAATTCGTTTCTTTGAGGTCTTCTGCTCGCGTCTGGTGAATAAAAGATTTTTCATTCTCCAATCTCAACTTAATTGTTCATAATTCTACATGATTTGACAAAATCGTTTTTTTAAACAAAATAAATCTCAAAAGAGACATTTGATCTTAAATTGAGAAAGATGAATTCTAATCTGATTTTTTTTTTCGTGCAACGAACTTGATTGTGTATTATACTTTGTTCTCATTCTCAATATCTAAACTTATATAAGCCTGAATGTAAAATTGGAAGAGTGTGTTTGAATCTCTTGTCCTACTTCTTAATAATTGGATTCTTCGAAAAGAACTCTAGTGTATAAATATTGTAATTAACCAATATAATTTAATTTTACATTAAACCCTTGATAAAATGGACTATACAATGTAAAAGGCGCTAATAAGGATATGGATTTAAAACAGTATTTATAGGATATTAGAATAAAGTTATGCTGTTTTTTGTGACTATTAATTGTTTTGTGCTCTTGCTGTATTAGTTAAAGGGGAGGGGGCTCCTAGAAACTCTAGTAAAAAAGTGTCAAGTCCCACACTTTTTTTTGCATTTTTGTCGAATATTGTCTTTCAATATTAAATGAAAGATTGAATATAGAAATAGATTGAATATAGTTGAATGATTTTTTAAGTAATAATAGAACATGATCTAATAGAAATTATCATAGATAAAATTGAATGATCTGGAGATCTTTCTGCATTTACGATTATGTTTGTATTTCTTCCTATTTCTGTAAATTTTGGGTTATTCATATTTAGCTGTAATATTTATTTGAACTTAACCATGTATAGATTAAAATAAACTTTTGAACGCATGCCAAATATTATGTAGTAATGATCTTTGCAGATGAAGACTGAGTTTGTAAAGGAAAAATTTGCACCAAAGCCATATTACGATGGCTTCTGTTGTGTCTTAAATAATGTTTGTAACTTTTTGCCTAAACAGTTTCTTCCTTCCAAATACTGTATTAGTATAATTCTGTCTATGTAATTTGAATATTCAGATTTAAGTTTTTGCTTTACTGTATTTAACAAGATAAGATTACTGCTAACAAATTCATTGTAAAACTGTTTTATTTAATAATTTTCATAGTTGAAGATATTTGAAGTTTTCAGTTATTCTTTTCATTGAAATATATTATTATATGTGGATTGATAAATTTCATCTTAAATAAATTTAACTGTTATTTTCATAGTGGTTTTATGAACAGTATTTCATAATTTTACTCTTTATATAGGTATTTAAAATCTACAATTGGAAATATTGAATTGATAAATCGTTTCCGAAAAAAACCTGAACATATACAATTGACAGCCGAGGAACATGTAAGCAGTTTTTATTTATATTTTTGATTGAAAATTAATAAAAGAATATTTTATGAAATAGTTTATAATATAGTTGAAAAAGATATTTCTACATAAGTTGCTGTAGGTGTAAATTAAGTTTTAAATGATCTACTTGCCACACAATTTACTTGAAATATAAATCTATTTATTCTTTGCAAATCCATTTAAATTCCAAGACTATGAACTAAAACTTAGTTTATAGTCTTCCCACGTTCTACAACACTGTTCATAAAAAAAGTAATAGAACATGGCTTTAATACAAATTATTTTTAAAGTTGAAAATTATATTTACGTTTTCCTCAAATGCCCATTATAAAAGAGATATCATTGATCTCGGTTTTTATTCCATAATTGAATCTTTCATTCCAAAAAATAAACTGTTTATCTTTAGAAGCGCTTTAGTGTCCAGATAACCAAAAGCAATCAGTTTCAGGTTATCGACTGCTTTGCATTTAGTTTAGTAAATTGCAATTTAATGAAGAATCATATTTAAGAAAGTATTGTAGTATGTCAAGTGTCATGTTGTCATCAAAACTTTTTACAGATTTGAATTCTTATAGTACCTGAAGGAGATGAGGAATTTTTAGGTCCAGATACTGAATTTCTCTGAAAACGAATGAAATTAATTCTCAAACATAATTAGTTTAAATCAATATTCAGATTGGAATGTGTGAAAAAAACACAACTTTTTTAATTAGTACAATAAGGCAACATTATAGTTATAAAACAGTAGCAGTTACTTTGAATTCTTTCCTTTTAGTTAATAAAACATATGTCATTGTAATCTAAACACATAATAATCTTAAGATGGTTGTGGAATTTATAATAATAATAATTGATGCAGCTTTGTTTCCATAGAAGATCTTAATTTAATCATACAAATAAGAAAAAAATCAGATGAATCTAAAATAAAGCAGTGATGCCTTGTAGCATTTTTTTCACTGCATTAATTTACAATTTCAGTTTTTATACATAGATACATTTTTAGTGAGATTTTTCGGCTCTTTTTCCAGAGTTGAATGGCATCAAATAACAACAGGGTATTAAAGGTGATCAAATGCTAAATTAAAGTTTTACTTTTATTCTTAAATTTGTTTTACTGTATTTATATATTAACCTATTTATTTTAAATTTATTTGGGTAAATTTATCTAAAAGTTTTATTTAGATAAATTATGAAAATCAACTCTATTTTTGCTAATGTAAATTGGGACTGTAAACTCCTTTTAAAAAAAAATTAAGCCTAGATATTAGAAACAACTCAAGCAAATCTATGTCAGTTCAGTTTTCAGATATTTATATATTTTCTATAAGTGTTGAAAATTCATTATTCTATCAATTCATTGTTTGGCAGTCAGTTTTTTTAAAGTACTTTATGAGAAAAGTGTAGCAAAAACTTTCTTTTTTGTTTTTGTTTCAGGTATTCAATTTTTGGTTAGAATATTTTGTGGCTGCTTCAGAAGATGAAATCTCTGATGTTATTCGCTTTCCTGTAAGTGTATTTTTGTATTTGGAATTGACACTGAAAACTATACAAAAAGTATTCTAGAATGTATTCTGCTTTAGTTTTATTGCACTTGTATTTAACCTTTTTAAAAGAATACTAATAGCCCTCTCAAAAAAAAAAGAATTTGTTTTTGTTAGAAATTAACTAATAATTAGGAATCTTTTTGGAATTTGCGTGTCAGTGCAACCATTCTTCAAATATACATATATACTTCAAAGTAATAGTAATACCTGTGAAAGAAGAAAAAGTTATTGGTAAGGAATTCTGCCACTTCTTACCCAGAGCTTGCTTGCTTGTATCCAGTGTACAATAAATAAATAGAGGTTGTGCACAAAGTTCAAAAGGATTTGCAGCCATTCCTAGTGTTGAGGTGTTTCATGTTTAGGTAATGAGTGGAAAAGGAAGGAAGCACAGATTTTGTTCTCAGAAAATACTATGATCGTGAGAGCATGATATTGTGGCCATCTTGTGAGATATTCTACTGCATTATTATGTTCATTTATATAATCAGTGAACATGATACATTTTCACCGTTTTCGAAATCGCATGTTCTTGAAATCGACTATTTTCTTCTAAATTATAACTTGTCAATATTTTTAGTCTCAAGCATTTCTTGTATAAACTTATTTATTTTACTGTTCATTTAATCATTTTCTATGAATTTATGTCAGGCAAAAATCATTATTTTTGTGAAATTCATTCAAAAAAAATATCCTAATCTTGTTCCATACCTGAATTATATTTGAACATAGTGAATTGTGTTTCATACAGAAAGTGTTTCAGGAGCGGGATATATATTTTTTTCAATACAAAGTCTAGAAAATATTTTTAAAATTGCTCTGTGTTAGCACTAAGATATTGCCCTCAGGACTACTAGTGACTCCAAGCCATACCGGTATATTGCTTATCCTATCTTCGCTGATACACCCTTCATGTTTTGCTATAAGAATAAGTCAGTCAAGTCAGTCAAAATGAAATGCTTCTGACAGTGTTCCCCAGCCAAATACAGTGATCTGAAATAATGTGAACAGTATTCAACAAACCAGATTATTTGTTCCATTGCTATCATGCCTAATTTTTGATGTCTCAACTCTGTCATTTCATTAATTCTGTGAAAAGACTTATGATTTTGGGATGATTACTATGCCATAATACTTTATTATTTCGAGTGATGTTATATTGTTGCTTCTTTACCTTTTTTTTACCCTCATTAAAATTAAGAATTTTTTTATTCCATTATAATTAGTGCATGAATACTGTGTGGACATGTCCCCTTACACACACATGGAAAACACAGATTTTTTCCCTTGTATTTGCATGGTAACCCTAAATTCAACTTCTGAAATGTCATGTTCTATATAATATTTCATAAGTCTTATTATCAAATAAATCAACATTTTTTGAGTCTACTGCCAATCACCTTACTCACTGTACCCTTGGACAGTCAAGTCTTTTTTGAAAATTTACATATTACTATATTTTTACATTAGATACTTCAGTATGGCAGGCAAAAAAAAAAAAATAATAAAGGTTATATTTATAGTATACCCATATGAATAATTTTTTCTAATAAAATTGAACTTTTATTTATTATCATTGTTGTTACTTTTTTTAGATTTTAATTTTGGATCCTGGGAAAGTATACATGCCAAGCAATGTTACTGTCAATATGGGTGCTGATGAAAAATCTATTCATATTAGAAATTTGTGTTTGAAAGAATTAAAAGGAGAATGTAGAAAACTGCATGAATGGGTTTTCAATGCTTCAGCTTTAAAAAGCGTCAGGTAATATATATGTTTTGTGCATAGCTTTTAAAAATTATTATACATTGAAGACCCAAATTATTAAGAGCACATGTCTAACCCCCTAGTTTGTCTACCTGAAACTGCACATTAGCCTTAGTATGTGTAGATACCATTTAAATGTGTTTCTGGTATACATTTGGAGGTAAAATATAACTATGTTTGAGGATAAGTCAGTCAGTTAACATAATTTTCATGTATCCATGCACAAAATTGCTTGTTCTTCAGAAGGTTATCATCTCATATTAAATTATTATTATTATATGTCTTAGAAAAAAGGTCTAAAAATGTATGTATTTTTTGTTCTTATAGGAGGTTGTCTATGTATTAAAATTCTTTCTTTTTTTGTTTTTTGTAATGATAAAATCTAATTTGTAGTGCAGATAATCAAAATTTTTGAATTAAATTATTTGAAACACATGTGAACATTTTCAACTTGATTGAGACTGGTGCTGAATTATACTCAGTTAAAACTAGTACCTTCTAATGTTATATGAAGCTTGACTTCTTTTAGCATATCTCTCCGCATGATTGATTGATTAGCACAGTTCTATTTCTTTCTATTAACCCTTTGCACTCCGAAAAATAATTAGATGCAAAATTATTCACCTAATACAAAGACTTGTTTATTGTTATGAAAAACAAATATACATAATTCTTTTAATTCGAATTTCTTTGAAAAATTAATCTACATCTCTTAACCATTATGTAGGTGTTTTTAACAATTAAATTTGAAATATAAATAAATAAAACGTCAAAATGATGGACAATCTTGAATGGTGAGTCAGAGGCACCATCGGAGTGCTAAGGGTTAAAGAATGTCGTATTTTTACATGCTGCTTAAAGATAATCGTAACTTTAGCATACTTCTACTTCACATTTCTACTATATTAATAAACTCTAATTTTTTTCCGAGAAGTATTGGCAAATTAGCAACTACTGTCGAATAACTAATGACATCCGTTCAAATTTCATTAACAATATTATTAATATTCTTGTTTACATAATGCTAAGTTTTTCAAATGTTTTACTACGTTTTAATAAAATCAAGAAAATAACTTTTGCATGCTTCTACTTCACATATCTACTATATTATTAAACTTTAATTTTTTCCTAGAAGTATAGGAAGTATAGAAGTATAGTTCTGCTCATTACAAGTAAAAGCTGTTCTCTCAAGTTTTCAAAACGATAGGCTAAAAACGCACGTTTTGAAAGATTTAGAATGAAATTTTAAATTATGCTGGATAAAAACATTACATTTTTTTAGGATGGTTGCATTTTAAAATTAATAGCTGCATTAAAATATATATATATTCTAAAATGGAAAAAAAATCGTTTGAATATTGCTATAGATTTATGAGTTAATATTACTTTTTCATCCCTTCTTGTCGAAATAATAATGATGATAGCAGAGCAGAAATAAACAATCGACTCAACAAAAAGATTCGATTAATTAACATATGAGCGAAATTGCTTTTAAGCATAATATATCAGTAAGATAGGAACTTATTAGAATTGCAGGAAATAAGGCAAAACCCTTGATTTATAAAATAGCAAATCAGATTTTTTAAAAATATTTTTCAGCAGATTTTGAATGAACTTAGTTGTAAAAGTATAATTTAGTAAACATATGTAGGAATGAGGTAAAATAATAAAGATGTGATTGAAGCAAATTTTAACCATTACGTTTTAAACTAGCTTAATTTGAAAATGAAATAGAAATCTTGAGTAGCATAATTCAGTTTTTTGATATTCAATTCTTCCTACTAAAAAGCAACTGAATGCAAATGCCTTATATAAAATTTTCCTAAATAGTTTTAATTTTCGTCTCGTAAAAACGTCTAAATTAAAAATTGTATTGATAAAGAAAAATTTATTTTTATTTGCTTAATTTTAATTTTCTTTCATCTCAAAATCATGGAAAAAATCATGTAATGAAGTGATGAATCATGCAGTCGTAATTACTCTTGTATTCATGGTAAGAATTGAAAAAAAAAAAAATTATAGGAATAAGGAAATGAAAAGAATGGGCTCCCTCCCACTTAATTTCCTTTACAGAAGTGAGTCGAAAAAAGAGAATTACACTTTTGATTAACATTTCAATAAATTTTTTTGAGTAAATTTTTCAATGCAAATCCTTGAGAACATTTTATATTCCAAAGATTTTCCATATAAGGAAGCATTTTTAAAAATTAGAACATATTTTTTTAAAATTTAATATGAAAATAAATATGAAGATCAACCCTTTTGCAAAAATAATTTAATTTCAATATCACTAATGAATGTTTTCAATTTTGTTGTACGAGTTTATATTTATTATTAGTTTTTTATTTTATTTATTTTTTATTTTTTGTTTGTAACTGTGAGATTATAATTAAAACAGTCTAGAAGCCTCTTTGCACTGTCCATCTGGGAGTAAATGGTTGTTTACATTACTAGAGCATTAATTAACCGTTAATTAATGTAACCAGACATTAATTTCAACATCACTAATAAATTATTCCAATTTTAGTTCGTTTTTTTAATTATTTATTGTCAGTTTTATTTGTAACAGCGAAAATATATTTAAAACAGACTTATATCTTATGAATTAATATTTTGAACTAAGGTGTTTTTCCTTCTGGAATTTTCAAAAATTCATTGCCATTTAATGCATAATATAATAATGAGATAGACTACTTGCTTGTATAATGTAAGAAAATGTTGGGTTTGTTTTTTAACAGAAAAAGGGATTTTCCCAATTTTTACTTATAATAAAAACAATGAAGTATCAAACAATAATAATGATTTTCAAACTTTTTTTTTGCATGACAGTCTTTACAAAAGGGACGAACGCTGTCTATTCCTTTATGTTCATCAGAATTCAGATGATTTTCAGATGTTTTTCCCTTCAGAAGTGATGCGAAAAAGATTTTATGATCTTCTGCTTGAAATGACGGCAGATCAGGAAGACATAATAAAAGATTTAAACACTGACATCAATCCTGGTGTTATAAAGGTATATCAGTTTTTTTAATCTAAATTAATCTTATTTAATGTATCACTATCTTTAACAAACAAATTTTATTACTTTTTTTGTTAGTTAAACTGACATTTATCTTAAAAAGAGCGTGTGTTAGTCATCCTTGACTGATTTTAATATCATGCCCAATTACTATATTTATTATAATTAGAAAACTATTAAGTATATAGTGATTGGAATTTTGTTTATATTGAGCAAAATATTATTTATCTGAATTTGTTTTTATCATTTTATTATGTAAATTGTATACAGAAAACAATTCTCACTAAGAAAAGTTTTAAAAACAAACAAACATTTATTTATGTTCTTGAGACTTATAAAGGCTAAAAAAAATTTAATATGTTATTCAACATTTCTGAAAATGTAGATGCATTTTGGACTGAGGAGAGCAATGTTTTAGAGGTCTAATTTTAGCAGATTCTTCTCCTGAATTCTTAAAAATATCTTGATTTGCAATATGTCTAATCTGATATGACTCATTATAATGTCATGGGTATTGGCCATGACATAATGGTCAGTTTGTATTGTAGATAAATTTTAAATTACTCTTTCTGTGAAACATATTTTTATATAGTTTGTTATAAAGTAAATAATTCTAGAGCAAATGAATAAAGATGTAATTTAAATTATTCTGTAGAATTGCTATATTTCTTTATCTTTTATCTTACAATAAGAAACCCATTAATATTCATATCCCATCTTCTTTTTATATTTCATATATGTTAAATAACATGGGAATTTTTTTTGAAAAAAAGTATGAACGTACTAGAGCAAATTTATACATGCAAAAGTCCCTCAGAATTTCAAATGAGTTGCTATTACAAGAGAATCCTTGTATATTTAGTAATTTTTTTTTGATGTTATGAAAATATTGTATGCTTTAAATATATAAAATTTGTTGAAAAATAAAATAAGTTAAACTTTATTGATTGACAGTTCTAAATAATTGTATAAAACAAATGAATTTTAAAAGACGTAACTGATATTTGTACGAAATTACTTTAAGTTTAAGCTGATTCATTTCAGTTTTTTATTAAGTTGTCACTTGAATTTAAATAAGATTACAGACCAATTCGAATGGCAATTTTTTATTTGATCGAGAGGTTTAACCGACTTCGCAACAATTCAAAACGAAACAACTCTATGCTTTCAATAGCTGATTCCATGTCAAAAGGGTTACAGAAAATTAAATCGTTGAAGCTAAGTGAACGCATTTTAACAAAGAGCGTCAACGAAACGGTAACTGATAGAATTAGTGAACGATTTTTCTGGAATTCTTTAGAAGTTAGAAATTAATGTGCCAGAAATGTTTTAAATAATATTTATTGAAAAGAAAAATGAGCATTTTAATCTTTTTTTGATAAATAGTTCTGAATAAGAGTTCAATATTTGCTTATATTTAAAGAGATATGAAAGTGATCAACAAGATTTATATTGAATTTTTAATATAGTACAGCTAAAAATAGATTTTTTCTTCTCTCCGAAACTTTGCTATATCTTCATTAAATATACCAAAGTTTTGGTGATTTTAATTTAAGGTACTCTACTCTAGTCTCTGCGGAATCTCTTTATCTGTATATATATCATTGAAACTTGATACATAATTTACTTAAATCATTAGAATAAGAAATCTGTAAAATAAGTCAATAATAGATGAAGTTTTGGACACCTATTGGCGCTTTATATACTAACGCAGACATCTGTGTAGTGTTAGTATTCATTTCTGTTAAATAGTTTTTCACCCTGCCGTTAGACAGTAGAGGCGGGTTTTACTAATGCGGTGTTTTATTAGACCTGAAACAGTGCTTAAGCTGCTCCTCAAAAATGTTGATGTTTGAAAGGTTAAAAAAGAGTTCATGTCGAAGAATGCTTGAATAGGATGTCTGCTAAATTTGCTACATTTTCGACTAATTGGTTGTGGGTGAACAATAAGTTTCACTAAAATTTTTATGTGCCATTTCTATGGTTTCGAAACACGGACAGATATTTAATAAAATTGCAGGTGTAATTTCTATTGTTGACAGAGCATATTATTAGTGGTATTTGAACAGTGTCATATAAGTTTGTTTCATCCTAGTCTTTGATGCAGAACATTCTGCGACCAATTTTAAAATAGTTTGCAATCTTTAAGGTACAAGTATTGCTACCTCCTGATCGGAATCGACGCAGATTTTCTTTTGTAATTTTCGACAAGAATATTTCTTAAAACTGCATGGGTTTTGGTTTTTTTAAAAAAATCTGATGAAGTATGTTTTATTATAGAGGACAGTGATTATTTGACACTGTTGTATATGAAAAATGGGAAGCCTTGGTATTGTGTAGAACAGCATTCTGATTACCTGACTACTGGTATAAATTTACTCTTTTCCGTGAAGAATTCCGTGAAGAAGAATTTCTATTTCCTTCAGATCTTTCCTTGTGGCTCTTTAAGAAATTGTATCACTACTATCCATTTCTGCATACTTCAAGACTTAGTTATACATGTCTTGTAGAGTAGAGATGTCGCTATATCCCAAAATGGTCAGTGAGAAACGAATTATTTTATACTAACTTCGGAGACAATTGGATTCAAAAAGTTTTTCCGAACGCTTGGCATCCTCATTTTTTACACTTGAAACCCTGTGATGAATGTGAATTTCTGAAAAATCGTGTCTGTGGAGAAAACACATTGCCTGGTTTTGAAAGCAAACATATTATGTCATATTTCTTGTTATTGCCATTTAAATGCTATAGTGGATGTGGAACATGTGTTTAGATGCAAATAAAATGGGCATTGAATAAATGTTATTATGAAATACAGGACAATGCCCAGAGTTTAAGTGAATTTTTAGGGGAAAAAGAATAATAATATCCGAAGTAACAAATAATTTATTAAGATTACATGTAATTAAAACATTTCAATATTTACACGCTTTACCAAAATTGTATAAAATTTAATTAGAAGCAGGTTTAACCTGAGACGGGATCACCAAACATGGCCAAACCTAAAAAGAGTACGTAAAGGCAGCACATAAGCGACGTCAAATCTCACTCATCCATCGTCGCCGGAAGAATTGTGTGTTACTGCTATAGGAGCGTCTTATGCTCTCTGACGTTATATGGGCGCGACTTCTTCCATTGAATGCCGAAACCATCTTGGTCCGATTTGGCATGAGTGTCGTTGCCATCTCTTACATTCAATTATATTTAAACGCTTTAATTAATCGCATCCTTCAAACAAGTTTACAGCCAGTATCACTTCTTTCATAATTGATGTTTTAATTTCCATTTTTTTTCTTCTTTGTACCAGATTTTAGTTTTGTAGAAGAGATTGGAATTATAATTATTGAAAATTCCTATTTCCCAAGTATCCTTATAATGTATCTAAAAGTTTCAACATCAAACATAATGGGCTATTCATTAGTGTGAATGACATTTTTCACTTAAATTATAATTACTCTGTATTAATTGAGGTGAGAAAAATTTTAATTGCATTAATTTATTTAAAAGTTTGTTGATTTTCTATTCATATGCTTTTAATAGTTTGTACTAATTATATCTATAAATATTTTTTTTTTTTCAAATCTCCACAGTAATTTTGTTGTATATTTTCAGTATGAATATGAACTTGATAATCAAAGAAAGCGAGTTATTTTAGGGAAGGGGACCTATGGTGTTGTTTATGCTGCTAGAGATTTAACTACACAAGTTCAAATAGCTATTAAAGAAATTCCTGAAAAGGATATTGGGTATATTTCTTTTATATTATGCTTGAATTATGCATATTTTGGAAGGGAAAAAAAATATTGTTCTTTTTTTTCTAACTGAAGTTACATTTCAGTGTTGTTCAACCTCTCCACGAAGAAATAAAGTTGCATTCTGAACTAAGGCATCGAAATATTGTTAGATACTTAGGATCAATCAGTGAAGATGGATATTTTAAAATATTTATGGAACGTGTGCCTGGAGGTAAATTTTGCTGAATTTTATATTGATTTTGCTTTATCATTTAATTCTTTAAAAATTTTTATTATATATTTAAAAAATGAATCCTGCTTAGTGTCTAAAATCCGGTTTTGATCCTTCCCTTTATATATCCAAAGCTTTTGAGGACGTTTAATGAGAAGGAAAATTATTGCTCTAATATATACATTTCACAGTCATTATATCTTCGTGTCAAATTATATCCTTATTATATATATATTATATTTAACCCCATCACATACAATGACGTTTTTGAAACACATATCGAATTACTGAATTTTAGTTTCAAGTCTGCAACTAAGCCACAGAATTTAGTATTTAAATATGTAAAAATCCATTCGAAACGCTTTAATATCCCAAATGCCCCATATATTATTTAAAAAATCGAATTAACTATAAATGACCAAAATAGGATGTGTCATCTAATTAGAAAATTAAATGAATTCGTATGTCAAGGGGTTAAGAATGAATTTTATATTAAAAAAAGTTTAATGTATCCAGTCTATATCTATTTTAATGTAAAGTGAGTTAGAAAGCGTTATTAAATGCTTTATTTTTTAACTAATGCATTTTTAACTAAGTATAATGAGATTTGAAGGTGTTTAAAATCAGATGTAAGCAAAGAAATATATCGCATATGCATACTACAGCTGTTGTTATTTGCACATGCGCAGTTTGAGGTTTTCGCGCATGTTCGGATAAGTGCAAAATTAAAATCACAATTATAAAACTTTTTTTTATTTTGATATGACTAATGTATTAAAACCTTCCACAATAAATGCTTTAAAAAATGGCACAAATATTTCCAATATTCGTTAACTATTTCTCCAGTTTTTGTGGTTCAAACATACAGACGCTTTCAGGAGATTTAATTTTGTACTATGCTTAAAATTTTAGAATGAAAAATTGTACTTCATCTACAGAATTTTCAAACATTATCTTTATGATGTTTCTGCTTGCGTGATTTATTATGGCAGATAATGAGTGGTGGAATGATGAAGGGGGGGGGTAGTATAATTATGTTCTGCACTATCTTAAATTGATTATAACCTGATTTCAATCGAATATATTTTAAACTGTTCGCTCAACTTTTTGAGGTGTATAATGAAGTTTTGTATTTTATTGAAAAAATTTATTAATTATGATATATTTTATTTTAATTTTAATATTCCTAATTTTTTTTATATTCACCATCTTTTAGAACCTTATAACACGAAGTTAATTGTTTGTATTAAAATAAGATATTCTATTTTCTTATTACATTGCTGTATTATTGTATTTTTTTATCTTTGTTGTATATTGTTTTGATGTGTTATATTACTGTATTTTTATTGAAAGATTTAAATTCAAAATTTTAAGATTTTAGTTTTTCAATTTTATTTAAAGAGCTTGTATATTAAGTACAAGTAATGAGGGATTAAAATCTTTTCATATAGCAGGATTTTTTTTACTCATATTTTTCAATAAATAAAGAAGATTTCAAGCTCCTCTTTTCAAATTATTAATTTTATGCATTTACAGGAAGCATGTCACAATTACTACAATCAATATGGGGTCCTTTGAAGCAAAATGAAGTTACTATTTCATTTTACACGAAGCAAATACTAGAAGGCCTGAAGTATCTGGTAGAGTATTGTTCTTTGAACTTTTTTTAATAAGAAAGGTTTTATGTATGCTATAATTATCTCTTGATTAGAAATCCGCTTTTGAACACTTGAAATCTATTTTTTAGATAGATTTCAAATTGAACTTTTTCTCTTTCTAAACTTCTTGTTGTAATAAGTTATTTTGTTAATGCAATAACACTGTATACTCCAATAATACTATATACAATGTAGAAATTAGCTTTGATAGTGTAACCTCTAGCTTACGGGCGGTTCTACTACTGTACTAGGATTTTTTTTTGTTACCTTTCCTGGCAGGTCTGTTGTACCAGCAACAAGTTTGGATTTCATTCCCCCACTTAAACTTTCCAGCGGATCCTAATTGCCTCATAAAATCTCTCCCCTATTGTGTTATACCCCTTAGTGTCTGGAACTTTGCTCTTCACTTGCTGTAATCGCAACAGCGATTACAGCAAGTGATTTTTTGTGACCCATGTTTTGGCGAAATTTCTTTGTTATGTTCCTAGTGGGCATAAGAATATTTTTACTGTTTGTAGTACTCAATTGAAAACTTTTTTTTCCTCCATTCGTTAATTTCATAGTATTGGAAATGGCTGAGGGCTTACACAAGAAGATATTGTTAAACTAATGTAAACACAGATGACGAAAATTTCGCTGATAGAGTTCTAACTAGAAGAATTAGACGCGAGTTTAATTGCAGAGGATAGAGTCACTGAAAAGGAAGACTCATTTATTTGGATAACTCCAACAGAAAGTGACAGCGAATCTGTAAACATTTTGCCATTTGTTGGACTTATTTGTTTGAATGTAAATGTCAACTGTTCTTCTAGTAAAGTTGACATTTAAAATTTTCCTCATAGAAGAATTATCGACATTGACAGCTGAAGAAACTAACAGATAAGCCCAGCAGATATTAGAGCTAAAAACACCTTATTTAGCATTAAATAAGAAGCATGTTTCTTCATGGAAACCAACGGATATAGATGAAATGCTAACTTTTTTTGGATTAATTCTTTTAATGGGACATATCAAAAAGGAAAATATACTGGGATACTGGTTAACATTTGAGCCGATTGAAATTCCATTTTTTCAGAAGATCATGCCCCGCGACAGATTTATACAAATTCTTAAGTTCATTCATTTTGCTGACAGCAGAGAAAACGGGAGGAAAGATGCTCCCGATTATGATTGTCTTTGGAAAATGCAAAACAATTGTGAATACTGAAATAAAGTGTATAAAAATTTATGTAATCCAACCGAAAATTTATTAATTGATGAAATCACTGTCAAATTCAAAGGAAGGGTGCAGTTTAAGCAATATATGCCAAAGAAACGGAAACAGTTGGTCATGAAAATATTTAAAATTGCTGATATGGCAGGTTACACCTATGATATGAAATCTTATTTAGGCAAGGATAATGCCCTGCAAAACCCTTCTGCTTCTTACAACCTAGTCTGTGCAATGGAAGAATGTGTAAAAAATAAGGGCCACAAACTGTTTATGGACAATTACTTTTCATCTCCAGAATTATTTATGGATTTACTAAATGATGAGAAAATTAATTCCTGCGGAATTGTTCCACAAAACAAAAATTTTTCCTTAAGAATTAATTTCTTCAAAGAAAAAACCGGGGAATGTGGTCTTAAAATTCTGCAAAGGTATGATTTTATTATGCTGGAAAGACAAAAGAGTTTGTATGCTTAGTAATATGCATATACCTTGAAAATTTTTTGAAGAAATAAAAAGCAACAACAGAAAACTTGAGGATGATGAACGTACTTCCTTCAAACGGAAAGAGGTGTTAAACAAGCCAAAAATAATCACTGATTATAATCTTAATGTGGGATATGTAGATATAAATGATACAATGAGCGTAAGTTATTCCTTAAATCGAGAGACTCAAAAATGCACTAAAAGCTCTTCTTCCATTTGTTAGACTTGACAATAATAAACACGTTTATTCTCTTCAAAAAAAGATACTCTCAAAAAGGTAACACACAAAGAATTCAGGATGAACTTACTTTCTTCATTGAGAGGAAGAAATCCGCGAACACCTTTCCATGCTGTAAACAATTGTCATTGGCCGTTTAATGGAAAAAAGATACGATGCCTTGTGTGCAAACAAAATGGGCTGCAAGGACGGTCAATAGTTATATGCCACTTGTTATGTAGCTCTCTGTATTGATAAAGATTGTTTTGTGGCGTTTCATACAACTTTGTTGAATGGTATAACGCCTGAAAACAAGAATGATTTTATTAAAATACAGTTACAATAAAATTAAATGTTGTTTTAAATAAATTTCAAAGAGAAGCTCAAATATTTCAGTAAGGCAACATTTTCTGTATCTGAATTCAATTTAATTGGAAAAAGTTGAAAAATTCAAGAACATTATATAGAAAAAAATCTCTTAATTGAGAAATAGCTAAATTTAATTTCAGTAAAAGTAATTATTGTAGCAAAACTAATTAAATACAAAACAGCTATTTTTAGAAGCAAAAAATAAAATAAAACAAAACTAATCTCCGACAGAGAGAGTAAGAGAAAGAGAGTTTACTTGGTTAAAATTTAAACCAGAAATTATTCTAGAGATAAATAAGGCTCTTTTCAAAGTCTGATGTTTTTTTGAAACCAAAATAAATTAATATAACCCTTTTTTTTTCCACAGCTTCAAAATAAAGCAATGGCTCATTGGCTTATTTCTATATCAGCAAAATATAGGTTTCCTTCAGAATAAAAAAAAATGAAGGAAATGAAGACATTTCTTAGAGATAAATATTTAAAATAAAATATATTTTGAAACAAAAATTTACAAAACTTCTTTTCAGCACTAAAAAATTTAACAAATGGTTAACTACAATAGTAAAACATTTTTATTTGGGGGGGGGATAAAATAATTCATTCTTTCAACTAATAAATATTTACTAATAATTAAATAAAGCTATTGCTTTCAGAGCAAAAATTAGTTAGAAAGGCTTTCTGGGTCAGAACAAAATTTGCAACTTTATGTTAATATGTGTTTATAGTTGAGCCCATCCAATTGAATGATAAATATTTGAACCAAAAATTACTTGATGTTTCATATCATGCAGTAATAAAGGCAAACGATACCCAAGACAAAATATAACTTTGTACAATTATTATTATTATTAATTTCATCTTTAAATTTTCATGCTTGAACTCAATTTATTTCTGCTAAAAATGTATTTTGGTTTTGATATTTAAATAAACTCTTGAATTTATTTTT
Organism: Argiope argentata; assembly: GCA_026289955.1. Taxonomy (NCBI): domain Eukaryota; kingdom Metazoa; phylum Arthropoda; class Arachnida; order Araneae; family Araneidae; genus Argiope; species Argiope argentata. The sequence goes on along the minus strand of JAOUZG010015275.1, from coordinate 8,045,552 downwards.
ATTTTCAATTATTTATGAGAATGATTGACTTATTACTTTATAATTAATCATTCAGTATAAATTAGAAACGTAATTTTAAAATATTTTATCTATCAAAACATAATAATTATTTTTTCTATGTGTTCAAATATCAGAAGAGAAGTATTAAAATACATTCACTTCAGTCCACTGAAAAATAACTGGACACTCTTATAACATTCCAGAAATATTTTCATTGAAATAAAACAAATTAGCTGCATAAAAAAGGAAGGAATTCTAGATTTAATTTTTAACATTTCTCAAAAATATAAATCATTTTCTAGTAAAAATACTAACATTTAAAAACGAATGCTGATAATTGAAAATGCCATTTAGGAAGAAAAAAAAACCCTTCAAAAAATAAAACTGACAGTTCTTTAGCATATTATTTTTGAAATCAAATATTGACTTATGTCTGGAAATCTATGTAAACCATATCTAATATTACTTTGGTTATTGCCTTAAATCTTGCTAATTACTTACTTATTAATAAATTTTTCTGCAGATTTTTTTAAATAATTCAACTAATGAATATCTACTAATGGTATCGAGCATCTTTTTCAAAATCACTACCCTGCAATAAGTAACTGGAATTCTCAACAAAAATTTAATTTTCAATATAAATGTCAAGCCACGACCATGTATTAGGAAAACGCTAGTAGTAATTTATATTATAAACGGTTCGATATATGTTAGAAATAAAAAATATTTTCGATTTTTATGGGAGCAATATATTAATATAAAAACACTTGATGATATATTGATGGTATACTAATATAAATACACAGATGTTTTTAATATACAAAACTGCAGAGTACTGTTTTTTATGTGATGCACTAAGAGATGTGAATATTTTTTAAAATTAGGATTTTTAATACGATTTATAACATTTCTACATTTTTTTTAAATGGACGAATTAGAATTATAAAATAAAGCTCACAATGCTGTGCTCAAGCGTTGTCATCGAAATTCGCAACTTTCGATGACAACGCTTGAGCACAGCATGCTTGAGAAATTTGAGAAATGCTTGAGAAATTTCTTCAATTTTAAATATGATTGAAAACAATTTCTTTAATGTACTAAATAACTATGCAGCAGATATCATATTTGGAATTTATTTTGTATCATAATATTTAATGCAATACTTTGTCCCACAGATTTGATGAAATAATTTGCAGAGAAAAAAAATAATAGAACTGAGAGCAATAGTCTTCTCTAAGGCTCGGGCGAGGCGAAACCGTGGGGGGGGGGGACACCTTTACTACTGAGCTGATGACGCATTAACTCTACGGGAGGTTAAAACCGGAAGGTTATTTTCAATAAATGTCTTTAAAAGAAGGGGAATGCATCTTCCGGTTTCTGTCACTGAATGCCTGCATTCAAAGTAATTTTTTCGAGGTTGGGTTCCCGAAGCTTAAAAGTCAATTATAAAATGGGAGATTTAAAAGAACATCATATTCTTTTCTTTCTACATCAGATCTGTGAAAACTAGTTTTTGTTTGTTATCTTTAAAAATTTCATTTTGTGTTAAAATAACCTCAAAAATTTTTTTATTGATGTTTTGCTACCATAAAATTTTGTTCTTGGAGACATTAGGACATTATTTGAAATAAAAATCAATGACGTAATTTGTTTTGTTTCAGTTTCTTGATGGGTATTAAGTAGTATTATTGTGCTGGTTCAATTTTTCTGAGAGTTTTCTATAAAATATTGAGTTGGAACTATCTCTTATTTTTTTTTAACAATCAGATTTTAATTTCATTTACCTTATACTATTTAGTAAGCACTGAAGCTTCACCTGCTTTCAAATTATGCAGCATTTTTGTAATTGTAATATTTTTTAAATACATATGCAAAATAGGATACACAACTTTTTAAGTTGATTCATTTTAACATTTCTTGCATTTTCAATAACATATGTTACATTTCATCATGTGTTTAATTTTTTTTTTGTCTTTATATTTACTCATTCACTGTTTTATTATAGCATGACCAAAAAATTGTTCACCGAGACATCAAAGGCGATAATGTGTTAGTGAATACATATAATGGTGTTGTCAAGATATCAGATTTTGGCACATCAAAACGTTTGGCTGGAATCAATCCTGCTACTCAAACTTTTGCAGGTATGTAATTGCTGTAATTTTCATTTTCAGTTGTTATGCATGGATTCAAAGTCCAATTATTTTTTACTGACTATATTCATTAATTACTCAACCTTAAATACTCACACATATTATCATTTCATTGATGTTTTTATAAAGTTCCATGTTAAATGTCTTGTATTTATTTCTCATTTAAAAGTACTAAAGTACTGTAGGCTGTGTTCATAGTTGGATTATGACAGCTTCCAGCAATTGTTTCTTCATTTGTCTTCATATAATTAGATAAAATTGTAATTTTATTAACTATTCAGATTGTCTGGAATAAAAATAACAAGTAATTACTTTTTATCCTTTTTTGTCTATAATTTATCTTGTCGTTTGAATCTACTGTGACTTTGAATTATTTTTATTATATTATTCGAACAATCAACATACTTTGTGTTCTTGTATAAGTTTTACTACAAGGGAGTTTTTCAATTCTCTGTTTTTTTACTGACTATACCCTTCAGGATACCATAAAGCTGAACTGTTAAATTTTTAAGCTTATTTAAGCTATAGTTCACTTTTGCTTTGCAATTGGATAAAGTAAAATGTTCACCATCAGAAAAAGTTTCTTTTATTTTGTGCACATTTCTTCTATGTGAATGTTTGTTCATCAATTTAAATTTATATTAGTTTTAAGGGGCCTATTCTTATTACAATTCTGGTAAGAAATGTTGAATGCCGGACAGTTACGGAAGTCTTCTGACAAATTGTAATGACGATTTAATAACTTAAAAAGTTATTATATATTAAATGTTTTATTCTTACAAATCTGGATAAAGTATATCAAGTCAAGAAATTTTTCTTAGTTACACTATATTCATTTATTTTATGCTATAATTGTTTTTATAAGCAAGTTAAGTGTCTTCTAACTATTGTTTGTTGCATATTACTTAAATGCCTTTTTGATAAACCCTTTTGTGATGTACTTTTAGGAACACTACAGTACATGGCACCAGAAGTAATCGACAAAGGACAACGTGGTTATGGTGCCCCTGTAAGTATTTAAAATTTCTGAAAGATCGGCTCTACATTTATGCTATTCTCTTATTTGATTATACTTGTATTTTCTTTTCTCAGACTTATAGATATTATGACCAAATCATTGGTCCTTAACTCTTTCAAACTTGATTTTCTGTTTTAAAATAAA
>JAOUZG010015275.1:7985736-8041837 GCA_026289955.1 Argiope argentata | reverse complement strand
ATATATATATATATATATATAAAATTTCACTTAAAATTTGTGAAATGGTTCTAAATGTAATGAAAGAACTTTTTTTCCAGGAACTTTTAATGCCAAATTTAGAAGTAAAATTTTTGTTAATTAATAAGAAATGTCAAATTCATCCAGAATTTATTGTACAATTTCAAATTTCTAGAAATCCCTTCTATTTTCAATGTTAATTCATTGCAGATATTTCTTATTAAGGTTTTTATTTATCATGCTGATAGACGTTTTTTATTTATAAAAATTACATTATTCCTTTTTAATTACTTTGAAAAACAATAAATACATCTTGAAAGCCATAAAAATGTTATTCAGTAAATACTGAACAAAAAATTAATTTAAAAAAAACTTTAAAATAGTACTGAGAAGTAGGTGGTACAAAAAATTCTTGAAATTAATGAATGAGAATAGTATGAATTTGAATAGTTCTATTTAAAAAGATGAAAATTTATGACTATGTTATGCTTATAAATCGTAAAAAGCATAGATCTAATAACCGTACTTTGCTCTATTATAATTCTATAATTATTGCTATTCCATCACTATATCTAATTTATATTTCAGAATAATTGTTATACCCTTTTTGAAAAACAATTATTTCAAATATTTTAAGGATCCTTCTGTATATTCTATTATGTATTAAAATCATTTTAAATTATATACAAAATTATTAATTTATTAATTAAAATCAATAAAATCATTTATCATGTGATATAAGACATTGTTGATTAACTATATCCGTGTTTAGATGTTTTGTTCCGGATCCTGATGAACGTGCTACAGCATCAGATCTCCTTGAAGAACCATTTATACTAGAGTAAATATAAATATTTATATTTTGATTAACAATATTTTTTCCTTAATATTTGGATTACGTTCATTTTATATGTACATGTTTTAGGCCAAGTAGAAAGAAAAAGCCTCCAAGAGATAAAAAGCCTGCGCCAGATTTCAATAGATCTATTTCAGGTACATACTTTCTAATTAAGAAATTTGCATTTTTTGAAATATACCGTATTATTTAGTATTAGTTGGCCACCTGTTAAAAATTAATTGTCTTTCAAAAAGCTTGTTGCATGGCAAAATAGTTCAAGCACGGTATAATTTTTCTTTAATTTCATTATTTGGTATCAGCAAATTTTGACTGCTTTATGGACATTTGAATAATTATCTTACAAAAAGTTTTTATTCTAAGTTATGCAGTGACATGTATTGGTTTACATTTATCTTCCTTCCTCCTCCTCCTCTCTCCCCCACCTCTATGAGTGCCTATTGTAACTCTTAAATTGAAAAAATTAGAAGATTATGTTTTAGGATATGTTTATATAAACTAGCTATGAGTTGATTGCTGAGGTTATGAAGACTAGCTGTAATTATAAAATCTGGCAAATCTAAATAGCATCTTTTCACTACAGAATTATATGAAAGTTTAATATATGTCTTTTTTGTATAATAATATGTTTCTCTTTTAAAAGAATATTATATCTTTTAATATGATCTTTTTATATAACCAAATAATTATGATAAAAAATATATATTTATTATATTTTTATGTTGCTAAATTATGTTTCCTATTTGTAAGATATTGCTAAGTAAAGTGGCTGTCAATATCAAAAATTTCAGCTATCTGTTTTCCGCTCTAAAACGTTTATTGCAATATGTCAAATTTAATTGTTAGTTATTTTATTTATTGAAAATGTTATGCCAGTCCTACTACAAATAAAAATTTTCTACTTAATAATGAATTCAAATTCCTTATTTATCTTAGATTAATGGAATGCCTTCTAATCAATGCTATTAATAAGTTATTTTCTACTCAACCAATTTCTCTTCATCTGTATAAAGAATCTTTTCATTGTAACTGGAACTGGTTTCTAAAATTAGAAGGGTTAAATGGCATTAATTATCTGTGATATTTTCCCTCTAAAAATCATTACTGTGGAAGTCTAACCAAATCTTCTAAAAAAATTATACTCTTCAGATAGTGAAGTTTTAGTGGCGTGATGCCTAGGGTTTTTTAAATATTTATGGGATAGTTATTTACGGGATTTAAACCAAGATTAAAATAATGCAAACGAAGGATGAAGAGACTTCTTTAAAAAAATAATAAAAGAATCTATTTAGAGTTAAAGGGGAATATTTACAGGGAAATATTAAAAAGAATTAAAACATGGAGATATTAAATAAACAGAAAGTTAGATTATTTCCTCTAAGAGGACGTTAGAAGTAGGAAAACATTATGACTGAAAACATATTACCGCGTACCTTTTCGGGAACCGCTAGCACACGGAGAAGGACGTCTTTCTCTTTCGGATGTTAGAGGGGGCATCTTCCTTAATATTAATTGAGACTGTTTTTCAAAAGCTCGATAGATGGCATTGTTCTGGAATGTTATACTAATTAAAAGTAGCGTCTTCTGGGAAATGATCTTACCTTTTACAACTCTTGCTTTGAATTACATTTATCACCGGATGTTGACAAAATAAAATGAAGGTAGATGATGGTTAAATAAAATAGCACTGTGGTGTATCCTACATTACTAATTTAAATTTCTATATCAATTGCCTCTTTCTAAATAATATAGAATCTTCACTTTTTTATTTTATTAAATATATTTTGTATTGGGGATTATCACATTATTTTAAAAAAATTAGATTTTAACACAAAAATGATTGAATGATTTGATTTTGATTGTAGAAATTTAATTTGCATTGGAATTTGTGAGGAATTATGTTCCATTAATTTCATAGTTCATTAATAAAGGCATCAAAATAAAAGTACACAATAGCTCATTTTCACACAAAATATGATGAGTAATTTTATTACTAAATTAATAGGTGCCATAATAGAATGGGGAGAAAGAAAAATGTAAACCAACCTAACATACTTTGATTTTTCTTGAGAAAGTTTCTATTATTTCTATGGCATGAACTTTTAAAATTCTCTACTTCTCGTTTTTAATTGCATTTTTAAGCTTTCAGAATTTGCAAAGAAAATAAATAAATAAATAAACTAAATGCAATTCTTTTATGCTCTGCTTGCTTCTCAATCGTTTCTATTGAATGCGCCTTCTAATATTTAAATAATACGGTATGTTTTTTTTTGTTATATAATGACTTATTTGAATTATTGAAGTTCCAGAACGAGTTTCCAAATTAGACAAACCTGGGAAAGTTGAACGATTTGCAAGTACTGGCGAGGAAGGGTAAGTCACATTTCTTAATAATTTTTGCTTTCTTTCATAATCTCCGTTTCAATAAATAGGTCTTATAAGTGTTTTTTTTAATGTGATGTCTTCTTTATTGTTCTTACTTACGGACGCCGTATGTATCAGTTTTTGAATTTGTATTTTATTATTTAGTTCATCTGTCCTCTCTCGTAGAAGCCCATCAAACTCCCTCAAGATTCCATCACCAAACTTTTCATTTAGGTATGGTTAATTGAAATTCTTAGTATTAGCTGTGTAAGTGATTAAAAAACTCAACATAGTAATTATAACCACTTATATTAAAAATCACCTTTTTTTATTTTAAAAAAAAATTTGCTGATGATATTCTTTTGTATTGTGTGTTTCTTATTCCTCACTGATATTTTGAAAATATTTAAACTTCGCTTTTGAAAATCTTGATTTTTATTTTGATTAACTGAATCTAATTGTACATTTTTCCTCTGCTTACATTGCCTTCAACACCTCATCCGCCTTTTTTTCGTTAATGTTTGTCTTCTTTTATATTTAATTTCCTTTAATTTTAACATCAACGATTGCAAATTATTATGCGAATTTTCCTTGGAAATTTTTGTATTATGTCTGAAAAAAATATACCGAAGGAAATATAATTAAACGCATTGATGCAATTTATTACACAATTCATTAAATTCCACTCAGAAATTAACACGAGCTATTGATTAAAACAACTTTTTAATAAAAACAAACATCGGCTTATAAAAATCATTACAAATCTAAAACAATTAAAATCAAGTGTGGAATTCATTAAATCTCATCTAAGCTTTTATTAGCTGTTAAAAGAATTTACAGTCTTTTCAAGAATTTCTTCTTCCAATAGTAAGTATTAATTTTTGCTTTTAATAAATTCCCCCAATTACTCTCGCAGCTTTTCTCCCTTCGTATTTGAAATTCTCATTAGCTTTAATGTATTACATATGTATTTGAACTCGATTATCATATTATTGATTAATATATTTGCATTCTTGTACTAAACAATTATAACAAAACAGTTGCATTGTAAAATTTAAGGAAAGAAATTATAAAAATTTGATTAATACTTTTTTATAGTGATATAATCTTTTGTGTTTGTAAGTTTTGGTTTATTTTGAAAATGTGAATAAAAATCAATTTTGGGGCATATACAAGCTTTTCATATATAATATCGATGTGTTGTTTATTTTGATCCTTTTTCAAAATTATAGTAAAAAATGTTATGCCACTTTAAATAGTATTAATTGCTTAAACTGTTTAAGTGGTATCTGCTTAGTGGATAGCTGTACTGCTAAGATATCATTTGTGACTGCTTTACTCAGGGAAGAAATCAGTGCACTGCACATAATATTTCTTGAATTATACAGTTCATGGTTGAAACTCTAATCAGTTAAACTTTAAATTTGATGCATATTTAGAGAGGAAAGCTATTTTCATTTCAAGAAAAATATTAGTGTTATCTTTTAAAAGACGACGTTTGTGTTATCTTCTGCATTATTTAGATGCAATTTAAAATTACAAGGTCTATCCTTACCTTCTTATCTTTACAAATTTAAAATATGCCCAGGTCAAAATTTAAGTGTGTCATTTTGCTTTTATTTGCTTTGCGTTTTTGCTCAGCATAAACAAATGTTTAGCAGAAAATATTCTGTAAATATTTGTGTATTTTCTATATAAATTGATTTCTTTTGATATCATGAAAGCTCTGTTCATAAAATGGTGCATTATGCATCATTTAATTGCTGCTTGAATTTAATAATGAATATATGTGCAGAACTTGCAGAAAAATAATTCTGATATATTTTGTTAATTTTCACTTCATTAGTGGTCACTAGTGTGACCATGGTATTTGAAATATTTCGGGATGTCCATGATAAAATATATCTTTACACTTACTGATCACATCCACTTACATGCCCATGATGCTAACAATTTTATAATTTTATCAACTTGTTTTTTTACTGTCTTAATTAATCTTTCAAAAATAGTCATAATTATATTGGTTTATTGAGTTAGATGAGGGATTGTATGTATAATAAGTTGTGAAATGTTATTATTTTTCATTTCACACTTGCCAAAGTTCCAAAAGAAGAAGAAGAAGAAGATGATGATGATGAAAACTCTATATTCATGTAATAGCAATATTTGTCTAAAACTAGTTCTGTAAATATGAAATATCTTCTGGAATTTCATTTCAACTTTCTAAGAATACATGATTCCTTAAATACTATAATTAAACCATTTTAATTTTTTACTATTTATATGATTGGAAAAAATAGTTGGAAGCCCCATGAATTGAAGTATGTTTTTAGTACTAATTATGTGTTGGATTTTATTTTTTCTTCAAATGTAGTTACTTTTTTAGCACAGAATCTTCAGAAAACAGACGATCAAGTACTGGATTATTAAGTCCTCCTATAGACAGTCCACAAATTGATCAAGAACAAGGCAACTTTTATTTATTGAAAAAGGATTCTCAAAGGCGAGCTACAATCTGTAAAGTGTTACTTGATAATGCTGATACTGTAAGATTTCAAGCATAAATATTTCTCTCTGTAATATCACAAATGTGTATTATTATTGGAAAACTGCTCTTGATATTCATAGATTATCTAAAGTTATAGTAGTATAATTCACATTTCTCCCTCTCCAGATATTAGTATATTCTAAAAAGTAATTCATTGTCTGAAAATTAAAAATGGGGAGGGGACTATTGTATTTAGATTTTAACATTGAGATTGAATTTGTATATTAGTTACAATTTTGAATATATTATATCAAATCTTATATGTGAGATAATGCTTTAGAGCAAAATTGATATTATAACAAAAAATAATTCTTAATACAGTTTTTCTTTGAAGTTACTTTACTTCTCAGATAGGACAACTGTATTCTGTATCACTAGTCCTTCATTTTTATGTCTAATATTTAGTTCAATAATTATATATGCTTTCGGGTTTTTATAGTACTTATATCTTGGAATCTTACTATTTTTCTACATCATCGCGAAAATATTGTTAACATATAATGGAGTGTTAACTGTCTCCATTTATGGGATATGTATAAACATTTAATTCCTAGGTGCTTCCCCTTTACTTTTGTTACAATGAGAAAATAAAGTACAGATTTCTTTGAATGTTATTTAAATAATTATATAATTAATGTTTTTATATTGTATGTAAGCATAATATTCTAAATTGGCATTATGCAGTTAATTCGATACCAAATAGGATAGCCTTTTAAAATTGATTACAATAATACACTAGTTGCCCTTCATTTGGTGGGTTCCTCATTTGCAGAAGATTTTCCGAAGGGTGCTGTTTATTTTCAGTCGGTTCGAACAAGGATTCTTTATGATCTAATTCAAATTAAAAATCATTTGGTATTGAGTTGTTATTTTCATATTTTATCTGCATGTTAGAAGCCATTTTCTGTTAAAAATGGAATTATGAGTGATTAGAGGATCAGGTATTTAATTGAAATAGTATCTTAAATGCAAGGATAGTGTCAGTGTTCTTTGTTTCTTTCACAATATTATAGATTATTTAAAAATCATTTAGCACTGTTAAATGATATATACACTGAAGTGACAAAAGTCATGGGATAGCAATATGCAAATATACAGATGGCAGTAGTATCGCAGCGAAAAAGCATAAATGCGCAGTTCGTTTTCCAGAGCTTTCATTTGTGTTCAAGTTATTCATGTGAACTGGTTTTTCGTGATTTATGACGGCACGACGAGAATTAACAGACTTTGAACGTGGAATGTTAGTTGAAGCTAGACGCATGGGTCATTCCATTGCGGATATCGTTAGTGAATTCAACATTCCGAGATCCACAGTATCAAGAGTGTGCCGAGAGTAGGAAATTTCGGGCATCACATCCCATCATGGACAGCGCAGTGGGCGACCACCTGCACTTAACGACCGAGACCGCTGACGTCTGTGTAGAATGGTCAGTGTTAATAGACACGCAACTCTTCGTCAAATAACTGCAGGAATCAATGTGGGACGTGTGCGATAAGACTGTGCGGCGAAATTTGTCTTCCTTGGGCTATGACAGCAGAAGACCGACTCGAGTGCCTTTACTGACAGCACGACATCGCCTGCAGCGACTCTCCTGGGCTCGTGAGCATATCGACTGGTCCCTAGACCAGTGGAAAACCGTGGCGTGGTCAGATGAGTTACGATTTCAGTTGTTACGAGCTGATGGTAGAGTTCGAGTGTGGCGCAGACCTCACGAAGCCATGGACCCAAACTGTCAACAAGGCACTGTTCAAGCTGGTGATGGCTGCATAATGGTGTGGGCCGTTTTTACATGGCATGGACTCGGTCCTCTGGTGCAACTGAACCGATAATTGACTGGAAATGGTTATGTTCAGCTGCTTGCAGATCACTTGCAGCCATTCATGGACTTCACGTACCTACACAACGATGGGATTTTTATGGATGACAATGCGCCATGTCACCGGGCCAGAACTGTTCGCGATTGGTTTGAAGAACAATCCGGACAGTTCCAGCGCATGATCTGGCCACCTAGATCGCCCGATATGAAACCCATCGAGCATTTATGGGACATCATCGAAAGGTCCGTTCGTGCCCAAACTCCTGCACCATCCACACTTTCACAATTATGGACGTCTATACAGACAACATGGCTCAATATTCCTGCAGAGGACTTCTAACGACTTGTGGACTCCATGACACGTCGAGTTGTTGCACTTCGCCGGGCAAAAGGAGGACCGACACGGTATTAACAGTCATCCTATGAATTTTTTCACTTCAGTGTATAGTGATATCATAATTTATTATTGGGATTTTTATATTTAGGTCTCATGTCATTTATATTAGTAGTTCTTTTCTTATTTAATGTTGTAAAAAATTTTACCCACCTATTGCAAATAATTATATTTAACTATTTTTCTAGCTATTTTTATTGGTTACCTTTACTATTAATATGTTGTATGACCAAGTAGAATTTCCTTAGAGGAGAATAAGCAATAGCTTCAGCTTCTCATATCATTTTGTAGCTCAGGCACTTCTAAGCTAAACATGCATTCTTCACTAAAACTGGATTTTGGTGGAAAACAAGACTCAGTTGTTAATAAAATATAAAATTTATAATTTTAATCATTCATACTTTGGAGATTTTGTTCTAAATAATATGCATAAGATTTGAAGGGGAAAATAAACTCCAGCCTAGATGAATAACAGTTTCCTGGTATTTAAAATTGCTACAAAGACCTATAGTACTTTTTAGAATTGTTAATATTTGTCATGCATCAATGTTTTTTTAATATGTTTCATTTTCTTTAATATATAAAGCAGTAGTAAAGCTTATTTGTTCTCTCAAATTGACATATATTTTTGTGAATTAATCTTTTCTTAATTTTATCTACAGATTTGTGAAAACTGGATGAATGATCTGAGTCAGAAGACGCCTGACATAGTTTTGACGATGGTAATTTGTAATTTCTGAATTGCTAAATTTCCTGTTATGTTAAATTTAGACTTTTTTTCCATTTCGTGGGGATGATTTAAAAATGTAAAATGTCGGCTTGATTGATGTGTTTGTGCTATTTATGTAGTAGTTCAAGATGGTGACAAAACGATAATTTGGGGAAAAGGCAGAGGACTATTGATCTGGAAAAGTCAGAAATTATTTGTAAAAATATATCTCAAAATCAAGAAAAAGTGCCAATGAGACCTTTTGTACAATCATATCTATGCATCATAAAACTAATGTTCTCAAACAATTATAGCAACAGTAATACGGAAAAACGTTTTTTCTATGGTATGGTGACTCGCTGATATTTCATTATGATAAGATGAGCAATAAACTGATTAATGTAGCTTATAACAACTTTAACGACACCTTCGGAAAGATAGATTTTCACTTATCTAATTGAAGAGGACGTTGATAATTTTTGTTCGATCTATTGCAACCTTGTAATGATATTTTATCATTGTTGAAAATTATATTACTTTCCAGGACACTAGTATCATTTGCAGACGAGAGTAAGAGAAATGTTGCACATTTAGTCATTAAAAACTCAAGATTTTTTTTTTTTTTTCATAATTTCTGTAGCTAACTTGTAGTTCTTCATTGTTAAAAATTCAATAGATGGAAAGAGTATTACCTAGATAGAGGTATTGTTTAAAGCTCAAATGTTTAAAACGTTCAATGTTGTTAATGCTTTAAATGCTTATAAATTAAAATATTCAGATGAAGATAGCATTAATATCCAAAATCAGTTTATTTCCAGTTAGGTTGTTGTTTTTTACAGATTGTCTGTTTTGTCAATGCAACATAGTTTTTCTTTCAATATGAGCATGTGTTATTTTTTTAAAATTGAAATTGGACTTGAAATTGATTAAAGAATTGAATAATTTTTATGTATGTAGCTAGAATATTTCAAATTTAGATTGAAACTGAAAAGAAATTAGTATAAACCATAACACTTTTTAAATGTGTTGCTCCAGCTCGTGATTTTCCTTAATTTAGTTGAATATGTTTGTTTTAATTGCTTTTGAAATTATTATAGTTTCTTTGTTGTCACAGATAGTAGTTTATCAGTGTAGAATGGAAAGCATTTGGAAGATCTATGCATCCATTTAGTGTGTGTGTGTGTGTATCCATGTATACAAAGCACGATATATAATGTAATGAAACTCCATATAACATTGTTAAAAAAGGATGCCCACCTTTTAATGCTAAATACTAAGGGATTCTGATTACTTTGTAGAAAGTAAATTTGTTTGATTATGCCTTCTCTGTAAGAAGAGTTTCACCTTACTGAATTTTATCTATTTGTATGTGATTATGTTATTTATTTTATGTTAGATTGAATTTAATTATTCTGTTTTCATCTAAATATAATAAGTCTGTTAGCATTTTGTTATATATATATATATATATATATATATATATATATAGTTCTATTAGAATATACTTGTGTTAAACTATATTACTTAATTATTTCTCTTTTATTCATGTATCAATCTTGTATCTTTCTTTTAATTCATGTAATCTTATTTTATTATTTTATGTATTTTTGTTCAGGATCATTTAAAGGTTCTTTTGGAAGGTCTACGGGAATATATTCCAGAACAAAATAAATTATATGTTCAGCAAGCTATAAGTAACTATTTATTTTTTTTCTTCTAAGTTGTAATGTTTGCAATGTTAAATTTCAGTGAACTACTAAGTGCAGATTTTATTTTCTTCCATAAAATCTATACCTATTGATATTCTTTTAAAGTATAGCAATGTCAATAAAATCATAAATGGGGAATATTCCTTATGCAATATTTGAGTTGGAATGTTGGAAGAATCTGAAACTACTACTACTACTACTACTACAAAAAAAAGTTCTTTTTAGGCTTTTGTGTTTTGTAAATCAGCTTACAAGCTATATCATGGACAAATAACTATCTAACTATTCTTATGATTCTAATCAATCGTTATAAACATTTTTGAAGAATTGGAAAACAAAGATGGATCTCTTAAATATATCTATTAGGTTTGAATAATATGAAACTACCTTTTTTTATTTTGATTTAATTACTGCAGTTCTAAAGCAGAATGCTTGTGAAACCAATTGAATGGTTTTCTCATTAATTTCATTTGAAATTAAAATTGATTCCAAATTATTTTTACTTGTTATGTTTCAATGATAGTATTTAAAATAAGTGAACTGCCCTTTAAATTATTGTTCAGTTAGCATTAGAATTATTACTTCAGGAATTAAAAAGCTTTGAAAATTAAGCTGTGTACGAGAGTCTGAAAGTTTTAATACAAATTTCATTATTTATTTGCTTATTTAATTTAGATTTCATTACTATTCATTTTTCAAATCTATTTTCACTCATTTTAGCATTAATTTTTATTTTGCTTTCGTTATAGTAGTCATTCATTTGAATCTCCAGTTAAAACTTTTTTCAACCATTTATATTATAGAAGCAGACGAAACAAAATTGCTGCTCATAATTATTAAAGTATTAAATTTTGGACAAAAGTTTTGTCTGAGAAAGTATTAAATTAAAGAAATACAAACAAAGGGCATATAGTTAATTTAGTAATAAACATTTTCAGAATTATATGTAATTAAATAAAGCATTTACTTAATAAAAACTGAAACATAAAAATTAACATTCCCAGATGTCATCATTATTATAAAGAAAATAGAGAATCATGACCAAAAACATCATGATGAAGACATATATTGAACTTTTAAAATTTGGTTTTATTCCATCTCAAGAGATACAATGTGCAGCACAACATCAGAAAGATTACAAGACGTGAATGGAACAAAACATCTATCTCTGGTCTTATATACTATGATATTCTCATAAATCACCCATGTGTAGATTTCTGACACTAATTCTGATACATTTGACCTGGACAAGAAAAATAGGATTATTTTAAAAAGAATATTTTGTATAAATGACTTATTACTCATCGAAAGAATCCTCTAAAAGAATATTTGTGCCAGTGATTAATTAACATCCACTCGGCACATGGACTTAAGTGTGCGTTATCTTTATAATACTTTTTTTTAATTGATGGATCAGGAAATAAGAAAACATTTTAGAATGAAGTTACTATGGATTAAATTAAGACACAAATTTATAAATTAATTGGATTTACAATTAGAGTTTAAAAATATCATTGCATGTGTATGTAATGATATTTTAAACTCTAATTTTAAATGTAATTAAATCTCAAACTTTTGTCTTAATTTAGCTCATAGTAACTTCCTGCTAAAATGTTGTTTCCTGATCCATTCCTTTTTTTCTTATTCAATAATTCATATAAAGTATAGTAAAGGTAATGCACAATTGGATAAGAAATCACAGGTTTAAATATTCTTTTAAAGAATTCCATTGATGAAGTATAAATAATTTATATAAAATAGATTCTTTTAAAATAATCCCTTTTCTCTTGTCAAGGTCAAATGTATAAGAATTATTGTCAGAAATCTACAAATGTGTGATTTATGAGAATATTCTAGTATATAAGACCAAAAATAGAAGCTACGTCCCATTTTTCTACCCTCTTTCTCTATGTAAACATACGGCTCTTGTGTGCTGTGCAGCGAACCTCTTGAGATGAAATATAACCGAAATTAAAAAGTCAATATGTGTTTCCTCTATGATTCTCGGCCACGACTCTGCACTGCTGCTTAAAATTATAATAATGATGTGGATTACGTTACAAATATATATAATGGGAGTAAAACCAAATCTTCCAAAAAAAATGTTACTCATCAGACAGCGGGGATTTTAGTGGCAAAGTGCTTAGGGTTTTATATATATATATATATATATATATATATATATATATATATATATTTACGGTTTCAGTTTCTAAACTAAGATTAAAATGATGCAAACGAAGGATAAAGAGACTTCTTTTTAAAAAAAATATAAGAATTTATATTGGTGTTGTTTCTTATGGCACTTATAATGGACAAGCTCGCTGATATAGTCAGCGATTTAAGCTTTACCAGCGTCTCTTGTTTTGTAGTAGCGTCAACTTGTTAAAGAGTACGAATTTTGCTATTCACTTTTCAAATTCACTTGCACAGATCCATTTTACGGGGGGGGGTACATTCATTAATGTTACAGATGAAACACAGAAGAATAACCATGCCCGAACCGAGACTCCCAGATCATGGGACAGACGTGTTACCCTTATACCAGGACGCCAGCAAAAGAATTTATTTAAAGTTAATGGGAAAATTTTACTAGGAGTGTTTATAGGGAATTAGAAAATGTATTAAAAAATGGAGATATGAAAGAAAAAGAAGATAATTACCTCTAAAAAGACGTTAGAAATTTAAAAAAAATGGTGCAATATTTGACTGAAACATTTACCGCATAGTCAGAGATCGTGAAGTGCAAAAGCGCGAAACGTCTTTATCGTTGGGAGATCTACTGACCTCTGCCTGAATATTAAATGCGTCGGTGTTAGGACGCTCGACAGATGGTTTTGATCTAAAATGCTGTATTAATTAAAATTATCGTCCTATGGGAATCTAACCTTTTACAATTTTTGCTATCAATAACGTTCTACAATCAGACAACAGAATTAAATTATGGTAAAACAAAATGGTTCCGTGGGATATATATATATATATATATATATATATATATAAACATAATTTTGCAGATGCATGGTCTTATAGAAGAAACTTTTGGAATTTAACTTCAGTTTATTTTACTTCTGGAGCCATAATTTGTAGAGGAGAAACATTAAGACTATGGGTTTGGTTACATCGTGACAGAAAAGCAACGATAATAGAAATGTTTTATTTCAGTGATTCTACTATGAAATTCTGATAGAGATTTCTATGACACGTATCGACTTAGGAAAGAATATCTTAAGTATTTGAAAGAATGCCGCAGGCGTTCGGGTTTTTATCCATTTACTCAGGGCTTGGAGAACGAAGGAGTCAACAATTTTTAGAACACATTTTAGGAACATTTAAATAAAAAGTGGAATTTGATCAAGAGATAAGAGAACGTTTTAGATTGAATTAATATGACCTAATTTAAGATAAAAATGAGTTAATTAATTAAGATTAAAAGTAAATTAAGAGTTTTCATTACATATATATGTAAAGAGAAGAAGAGAGAAAATGATAAACAAGCAAAAGATAAATGTTAAAAAAAATAAGTAGAAATTTAACTGCAAAATACTGATTTCACATCCTGTTTTTGCTTTTTAATTCTTATCTACTCAGTGTTTCTGATTTAATTTAATAATTTAAAATGTTATGCAAATTGTTAAAAATATAAATGCTTTAAACTGCTTGAAGATAATGTAAGATCAATTAAGTAAATTGGTTCATAAATACAGCAACCTTTATAAATTATTGAATTTGACTGACGGAAATTATACGGATAAATGAGCCATATTCCTTTAAAGCAAAAATGTTATATTTAGGTCGCTTTTTGCCATTTAGGACTGATTTTCAAATTCAAAAATTTATTTAGAAGATTTTATATTTTTAATAGCGCTTTTCTAATAGTTTCATTCTATTTATAAGGCTTGATTTTAAGCTACTAAGTGATTTTTTTTAAAGGTAGACTGAAAGAAGAAGTGGAATTTGATGGTACTGCAGTTAATCAAATGCATTTAGCATTGTACGTTTTTCAAGATGCAGTAAGTAATAATTTGTGCTCCAATAATACTTTTAATATTTTTTATTTTTTCGATATTTAATTGCATTATTTCTAATTTAATTCTCAAAAAATTCTGTTTGGCCAAAACAAAAACAAATTCATGAATTTTCAACACCAATTGGGGCAACGCAAATGCGGCAAATTTCTATCACATTTGGGGTTACGGATTACAGATTAGAAATTTTTAATTTCCTTCATTCTGTTTTATTTTAATTCAGAAGTACTTCAACATGAATGTGAAAAATCTATTAACTAACAATGTTTAATTTTAAATGCATCAAACACTAAGAAAATAAACAGAATCGTTTGAAGTAAACGGTCGAAAACGTATTCAGCTTAATCTCATTAGTGTGAGGAAAAAAACAAACTGAAGTCATTTAGCTGTGGGGAAGTGAAAATTTTTTGCCGGAAAGTTAGTTTTTAATTAATTTATAAAAAATTAACTTAATTAATGAATTAATATTTGAAAAAAAAAACTTACATCAAGTGTCATTCCCTACTTTTGAAAAAAAAAATTTTGAACTTGAATGGCTGAATAAAAAGTATTTTATTAACGATTGAAAATTTAAACAGATATAAATTTGATGACGATATATATAATTATATAATGAGAGTGTGAACTAATGGTAGAATTGGAATAAAGTATCTGAAATTAGACAAACACATAAAATAGTGTATTTACTTTGTTATATTCTTGAAAAGTAGTTTCTTTGATGGATAGAGGCTCTGTGAAAGTAATTTTAAATTACATGTTAAAAGCTGTTTTTTCTTGAAAATTTTATATGGAGAAATGCTTTTATTAAGGATTCAGTTCATACATAGAAATGAAAAATCTCAAATTTTAAATATTTATATTTAAATAAATTTTTTGCAAATCTATCTTAATTTATAAATTATTTTTTATAATGTTTAACCACAAATGTGGAACCCTGAGCATTTCTAGCTTATAGAGGGACTGAATTGCTGCACGACAATTATAAACATGCAAAATAGATTTCATTAAGAATATTTCATTTATGAACCTATCACAAGGAGGTACGACCCATTAACTTTGTTGAGACCAATAGCTAGTGCCATTACTGTTAATATGTTTCCAGGGTAACTGAAAATTTATTTACGAATTATTATGCAAAGAATTTATTTGCTTATACTAGAATTGTTGTTACATCTCCATACTTGATGTGTACCTCAAAAAATTAATCTGATAAATGAAAAATTGGCTGGATAACCTGGATTAGTAGAGAAATAAAATTATTTTAGACATCAAAGCTTTCACTGTAAAACTCTGAAATTACTACTAGTGTAAATGGATTGATTTTATGAAATCTACATATATTAAGTAATGAAGTAACACAAAAATTTATGCTTTTGACTTCATTAATTATTTATTTTAATAAATCTTTAAGCTATCAGCATCTAAAAATGAAATTTTATTTTTGAATTTAAAAGTTAAAATTAATATTCTATATTAGTGGTGCTAAGTTTTAAAAATTATAGACTAGCTACTTGTATTTAAAATTTTTAACATATGTTTTTATGAAGTGAATTTTGAAGACTTTTCTTGCCAAACTTTACTTACAAGTTTTAAACTCAAATAGGTAAGATTTTGCTGGGACTTTTGCTTTATAAATCTTTTGAGGAAAAATACATTGTTTTATTGATTTGCCATTTGAAACATCAGGGGTAAGGTAATACAGAAAGTTACAAATGTTTCAAAACCAATAGTGATGAGATATTATGAATACTTTCTAGTGTATTTGGCTTAATAAAATTAAACCCATGAAAGATCATATAAAATTTTAATTCATCTAATATTGAACTAACTACTATTTAACCTGTTTGCCTGAGAAAGTGTTATTCTCATTTTTTGATAAAAATCTAGAACAATATTTGATAACAACGTGAACACTTTCTATACGTTAAGAGACGATGTGATTCTGTATCATCAATAAAGCCTCATATTTATTTATTTT
This sequence comes from Argiope argentata, assembly GCA_026289955.1. NCBI lineage: Eukaryota > Metazoa > Arthropoda > Arachnida > Araneae > Araneidae > Argiope > Argiope argentata. Next base: position 8,025,434 of record JAOUZG010015275.1, on the reverse strand, counting down.
ATTTGACTTCCGCATTGTGATTAAAAAATTTAAAGGATATCATATCAATATTTTATTAAAACTTCATATATGAAATATATCTAAGTTTACAATGGAAGCATAAACTATTTGATATAACTTGAAAATATTTTTTGCCATTTTTTTCATAATGCATAACTTAAATTCTGTATTTTCTGATATCTTGCTCTCTGCTTCATGAAATGTATTAACAAAATAGTTTATGTATTAACAAATAGTTTTTATTCAAAATGTACTAAAGTGAATTCATCTGCAAATTGTATATTTTCATTTTGTTTATTATTTTAGGTAAAATCTGTTTTAAGAAAACAAAACATTATGCCACATTGGGTGTTTGCTTTAGACAGTTTGGTGAGGAGTTCAGTTCAAGCTGCAATCAGCATTTTATCCCCGGGTATATATGTTCAACATTTAGTTTAATTTATTATTGTAATACTTTCTAGCTTTATAAGTTAATAAATGAAATAATTTACATCTATGAAAAAGTGTTAGATTTTTACTGAAACTTCACTATTTGTAATTATTCTGATACCTTCCATTATAGCTTGAATGATTGAACATTCTACTTTTCTCATTAAAGTATACTGGATTTTATTTAAAATATGCTTTATTATTATTATATATTATATTGATATATTAAATATATTTTAATATTGTAAATAGGTAGTATAAAATAATGCAAGTGGTGTTTTCTATGAACATAGTTTTATAATCTTGCATATAAAAAAATACGTGAAATAAGAAAACATGAATGAGATCCACTTCTAATATTCAGATCTCAACTAATAGTAAATGAGCTAACTTATATACACTGGTGGACAAAATTAAAAGATTGAAGACATTTTCTCAAATATCTCGAGAAATACTGGATAAAAATAAATGAAATTTGGTATGAATATAACTTATAGTATTACAATGTGTGCAAAGCAAAAATTAATGTACCATTCATTGGCAAGAAATATTGCCAACAGTCCAATGTGGACTGAACTTCATGAAGAAAGATGACAATGAAAGTTAGACTGGTATGGTATGTGGTCGCCTCTAGTGTGGAGTGTGGTCACCTCTGACAGATAATCAGCATGCACAGCTGATATGCATTCTGTTAGTAAGAGAGTTAAGGAGTGTTTGTGGAAGACCCTCTCACTCTTCCCCAGAGCAGTTTTTAACTCCGGAATGGTTCTGAATGGGGATTGGCGCATCGCAATTAAACTTCCAAGAGCATTCCAAGTATATTCAATGGGGTTAAGGTCAGGAGATTTGGCTGGCCATTCTATTCGGTGAATATCTTCACTTTCCATTTACTATTCAACCAGGACAGCCCTATGTGGTCGGGCATTGTCATCAATAACATTGAATTCAGGACCATCAGCACCCCTGAAAAGATGAACATAGGGTTGTAAGATCTCCTACCTGTACTTCTGGGCATTTACTGAACCAGTGTCAAACTCATGGAGGGGTTTGTGGGTATCTAGTATGATCCCTGTCCAAACCATCAGTTATCTACCAGCGGTTCCTTTCCATGATGTTACTAGGATCGTATCGGGTCCCAGGCTCCCTCCATATGAATATTCGCCGAGAATCTGGATTCATCTTTGAAGAGAAAATTAGCCCATTAGAGCTGTGTCCAGTGTTGATGCTGTCTGCACCATTGTACACGCTTTCTTTTGTGGGAAGGATTGAGTGGGATGCAAATGGCGGGCTTCCTAGCATACAAGCCTCCTGGCAACTGTCTTCCTTGAAACTAATGTTCCTGTGGCAGCAGCGAGGTCCCTAGACAATTATGTCGCTGTAGACGTCCTCTGGCGCTTGGCTGTAAGTAACAAATACTTGTCTTCATGTGGCGTTGTTGCTCTCGGACGACCTTGTCGTGGTCTTCTGGACACTATCCCACTGTTTTTAAACTGACTCCGCAAATTTGAAACAACGCTTGGAATTACATCCAATACCCTAGCAACCTGAGTTTGGGACTGCCCTGCCTCAAGTCTACCTGCAATTCTCCACCTCATACCTTCGTTTAAACGAAGGTGTTCACTAATTTCACCGAAAAATCAACAAAAAACAAGAAGATTATTCCAGAAACACTATGCGAATCGCTACTGTGTTGTAGAGTGGAATTAATTGAGCAGCTGGCTGCAGACTTTTATGCCTCCTACTGGCTTAGCAACGCCCACAAAAATATGTAAACTCATCTCAGTGACGCATAGTGTCATTATATGGTAATCAACTGTTCGGGTTTTATGTGATGTTTTCTGAGAAATGTGTGAAAATGCCTTCCATCTCTTAATTTTGTCCCCCAGTGTATAAAAATAATTTAGTGATCTAAGCATATGCCATAATAATTAAATTTTTTTAGTATTTGAGTTTACTTTTTGATAAATTATTACTTGAAAAATACTTTTCAGTTAATGTATTAAAATAAATTCATTGTATACAGAATTCTGCTGCAGTTTTTTTTGAACACTATTGCAGTGCATACTTCAGAATCTTCATGAGTATTTTGTCCTTTTTCTGAGTGTTTTGGGGGAAAGGAATATTCATTTCATCAGCACCCTTAGCAAATCTTTAATAAATGTTCCAGAATAGTTTTAATCACTTTGAAGTGGATTTTGACAACTTCTGTTGATATGGTTCCAATGGAATGCATTTTTCATATCATAATGTTTGAAATTCTGATCAATGTCAGTGTTTTTGCCATTAGTGTTTTTTCTGTTATTTCGTTACGCACTAATAGAGGAAACTTATTCCCTTTAACATTTTTCTCATCTGTTTAACTTTATGATTATATGCTGGTTGGGCATTGTTGATTACTGATTATGTAATATTTTACTGAAATGATGTAGCAAACATTAACTTATTATCTAAATAAATATAACATAACAGGAATAATTTGCAAATATAGAAAAACTTTTCCTTTTAAAACAGAAATGTATATCATAAATGGTTCTAGGAACAATTGAAGCAATAGAGATTGAAATAACTTTGTTACTCTTAATTATAAATACAGTCTTGAACATATTGCAAGTTGCAATCTATCCTGAGTATTAGTTTGTTAGTTTATAAAGACATATTTTATTGTAGCACAAATAATTATCCTTTCCTTCTTTGTATGCAGAACTAGGAGAAAATCTGGAAGGTAGAAATAATGAGAATGAGGTAGAAGAAATTACTCTAGGCTCTGTCAATTCTACAAAATCTGTCCCAACTGTTTATGTTAATTCTGAATTCATGCAGATGCAAATGAAAAATGATGAACTGGTAAAAGAAAATACAAGGTAATATTTATGTCTTTATAAATAAGTGGATTTAAAATTTTATTTATTTTCTGTATTTCTGTAATATTTTTTTTATTTATGGTAAATACTTTGTATTTTATGACAGGCTTATGAAAGAAATGATTTCATTTAATCAACTTTATCAAGACACTATCAAAAATACAATAGAACAAAAGAAAACTTGGATCGAACTTTTAAAGCAAGAGTATGTATTATTATCATGAATTCATTTGTTTTTTTAATGTTTTATTAATTTTAAAATTCTTAATTATTTTAAACTTAATTGGAATATAACAGAATTTATTATATGTTTTCAAATTTTCTCTGTGGAAAAAAGAATTGAAACGATTGTATTCAATTTGGAAATCTTAAGATTCATTTAAGATGGGAATTCAAATTTGAAATAAATAGAGTTTGTGACTATTTATCTTGCTAATTGTTATTGGTCAATCAGTTCCTTCTACAAGGATTGGTGGAACACTGCATCATTTCATGAAGCGTGTAATTTACATATAAGAATGAATTTCTTATAATTTTAAAACCTTTTTGTTGTCTGAAGTTTTGTTGTCTATTGTAATGAAAACTTAAACTGGTAATTATTTTCATTGGTATAAATTTTAAATTCTTACTGTTTTGGAATTTAGTTGCTTTTTTTTTCCACAGAAAAAAAGGGTCTAGTGAATGTCATCAAAAATGTGGGAAAGGGGAAAAAATCGATTTTTAAATAAATTGAAAATTTGCTTTGTTTGCAAGAAACTATAGACTTGTCAAAGGGCAGTACCTGCCGTTTTGAAGTGATAAGAATAATTACATTACATAAACAGTAAGCAGAAGCAAGAAAGAGAAGTATATGCAAAACCGAGAATGTTAAGGGTTGATTTTCAATTTGGAATGAAAGTGATTAGAAATATTTTCCATAAATAACACAAAAAAGATGTAAAATAATATTTAAATGAATGTAGATCTGAATTGTGAAAGATTAAAAATTTATTCTTTTTGTTGGAGGTTTAATGGTAATGCAAAAGCTTTAAAAAAATCCGTCTTTTTAAAATGTGATAAAGACTTGAAAGTTTATATTTTTGTATGCTTTCCGAACAATGGGGAAAAAAACATTCCCTGAACATAAATTTAGTTCACTGAGGTTTGTTTGGAATCCTTATCGAAGCAATATAAGTATCACAATCATATTTTTTTTTATAAATTTAAAATTCTTGTTTTAGCAGTTCTTGCAAATATTCTTAAAAGGGGAAAAAAGGAAATTTAAAAATTAGTTAAATAATGATCTTTTTATTTATTTATCTGAATTAATCTAAAACATTGAAGATACAGCTGTCAACAAAAATAATTAGACACCGCTGTAACTTTGTTACTTATTGCTGCAATTTCACAAAATTGGTGTCAATGGAAATCATTCAAGTAGGCAAGTTTATTTATGTCGACTGATAAATCGAATTCACATAACACAAAAAATGCTGATTTTCAATAATGCGATCTAGTCAATGCTAAGGTTAAATTTTGATCCAAAATGTGCAATAGTTCTTGAGTTATTAATAATTTTGTTTCCTTGAAACTCTTCATAAAAGAGCCAACTCACTAAGAACCACAAGTTTGTAGCTGTCAAATGTAAAAAATGAATTTCTTTCATTTTACTTGACTGAGATTCTAAAAAAATTAACAAATATGTTTCAGGTTGATATTTAGCATGAATAATCGTTTTCAATTTATAACTAATATATGATCATTTTATTGGAAATTAAAGCATTTTATTATCTTTCAAAATATTTTCTTGTCTGCCTCAATGGTGGATCTAATCCTTCATTCTTTGTGCTTATTAGTAGACTGCTATTTAACTTGGATTCAATTATTTAATTTCTTTGAGCTTACTATTTTATTTTACATATTTTTTGTAAAAATATAAAATTATGTTTAAAGCATATATAGGATAGTAATTCTAACCAATAGAAATAGCCCTTATTTGGAATCTATAAATCCAGGGAAGTGTGAAATATTTAAACTATAGAATTAATGTTTAAATTTTACTTAACAATTCATAAATTTATTTTGAATTTTGTCATTGATCATTAAATCATAGAAAAGGATTCGTTAAAAATCGTAATCTAGGAATATGAATTTCTCATCTAATTAGAAATTTTTAATATTCTACATCTTTTTATATCTAGTGATTAAATATATATTTTTAATAAAAATGGTAATCTCTCTTTATTAAAATCATCCTATCTGCAAATTATCCATTAGCGATTGTATAATAGTTAAAAATCATGCAGCACGACAAGTAAATAGATATAATTACGTATAATATATAGTCCTTTAACAAGTGGATAGGTAGTGGGAATTTTGCTGTATTTTCGAAATATTCAAAAATTATTACAAGTGTGTAAGTGATTTTTTGGATTAGTATCAAAGCGTTGCCAATATTACATTTTATTATTTTACTATTCACTTTTAAATTGCAGCCTTTTTTAAAAATTTGTATAAAAAGGGGGAGGTTTTTATTATTATTTATTTATTTCTAGAACAACATTACAATCGTTAAATTAATAAAAAAAACTGAGTAACAGTGAGATTACCGAGATATCGCCATAAGTATTTATGATTTCATTTAACATTGAAGGAACCCTTTTCCAAAACATTATAACCTTCTATTGAAACTTTCAAGAGTTATAAAAATAAGTTGGTGCCTGTTTTCGTGGGGAACAGCCGAAAGAGCGAAAAAAAATTATGCGTAAGAAGATTTTGAGATGCTGTTTAATTAACTATTAATGATTCCAGTTCATCAATGTATCGCCCTAGATAATTATGTTCTCATAAGCCATTCCCATCGAGACCAGTTTTGCGAAGATGTGATTAAAATAACTAATTTAGAGAGTGTCTCATTTTGTTTGTTGATAACTTTACATCCAATTAGTTACATTTTTTAATGCGTGGTTTATAACAAAAATTTTAAAAAATATTCGCCTACTTGAACTTATGAAAATCCTTTGCATTCACTTATATTTATGATGTTTAAATGTCCGTTGTTTATTTTTAAAATGTACTGATGTTATCTGTAGTTACTGTTGTTATATGTTATAAGCGTAGTAAACAACTATAATGGTTATAAATATTTTTGTAAATTTGTCCTAATTATTATTTTATATAGTTATTAAGTCGCTAATCTCAATTTGAATTGTCAAAATTTGATTCTATAATAATGTTATAAATAGTCACTGATTTATTAACTTCATTACTTGTGGTTTTAATTAACTTATTTTTTAAAACAAATTAATAACTTATGTTTAATTTTGTATTTTTTAAACCCCAGGGAATTTCTAATGATCCCATTGCAAAATAATGCATATTATTATTTTAGAGGCATTATAATTTAGAACATATCAGAAATATTAATATGCATCTTGTTTCATCTTGAGTTTGTTTTGCATGAATTGTTTACTTTAAATTTTAGTAAATGAGAGTAGATTCAAATCAATTTCTTTACAGAGTGCTCTTTCCTGGTGCTTTTTTAACTGGTATGGGACTTCATGTGAAGAATTCACCAGAACAAAGTATTTTTGCATTTTGTTATCATTTAATTAAAAAAATTTTAATGAAAAAATAAGTGAGCATTATTTTATTTGTTTCTAAAAAATGCATAGTAATTATTATGCATTCTGACTTAGGAACTTTAAGTAATTTTTTGTTATGAGTGTTGAACTGCCTACTTCTGAAGCACTGCAAACAAAATTGCTAAACGAAGGAAAAATAAATCCTACATCTCAGTGTGCACAATATTCTTCAATTAAAACTCCAATCAAAACAGACAGTTAACTCTTTTCCAAAGGAATCTAAGTTTAAAAACAAATAATTTTTACAATTTGTGCATTCTGACATCTGTGATACCTATGCTAGTAAAATCAATTTCAGGCTCATACTATTTTGTCACTTTAATGGACGGTAAATTAAGATATGCCGTAATAAATTTCCGAAAAATCATATCTATGAATAAAGAATACCTTCATAAACTACATAGCTTTAGCTAAAAACCAAACCCAAAAGAAAACACTAAGAATTGGAATATTTCTGTGCAGATTTTGAAAATTTTCTAATGAAACAAGGAATAAAAAAAAAAAAGAAAAATCAGCTGTTGTAACCCCACAACAAAACGGCGTAGCTGATGATTGAATCGTACTGTTTTGCTAACCGTCAAGTGTCTTTTAATTCAATTTGGGTTACCTCCTTATCTTTGGGAAGAAACAGTAAATTGGGCATTTTAATCCTGCAGCCGTTCCCCTTCCAAACGCATAGTGAAAAATAAAAATCCATACGAAATCTTTTGGAAACCAGCCAAATGTGTCATACTTCAAAATCTTCGGGCAAAACGCATACGTTCTGAACAATAATAATAATTCTTTTTTAAAGAAGGCATATTTCATCCAAGGTCAAACGAGCACATATTTATTGGATATTCTACTGAATCTAAAGCCCTACGGCCTGTACGATAAGAAAACGAAGCAAATAGTAATTCGCCGCGATGTTCGTTTTATTGCTGAGTTCGAAAACCAACACCGTCCAATGACCCAGAATTTATGATTCATGATCAAAATCAAACTAATATTTCTCCAATTTCTGAAAGCACGGACGATAGTATTTCGATGAATCAGCTGGGATTAAAGATGAAATATCGAGTTCTAAATGTGAAAATTATACCGGAAATGCTGACGTAATATATGTAGATGTCGGGGATATTCGTAGCCGTGTCCCTAGAAGACCGAAACATTTGTGATCCGGAAATATAAGTCAACCGAAGAGGCAATACAAAATTCAGTTAGAAACTGAAGAAGTTTCTATAATATAGGGCTGTTTTGAATTAAACGAATTGAACTGTTGAAGAGGCATTACCAGACTTTACCAGTAATGTTTGGAAGAAAACAATGAAAGAAGAGTATGATCCTTTAATTAGGCAAAAAGCGTCTATTTAAGTGCCAAGACCAAATAATAAGGAAGTAAATGGATCAAAATGGATTCTAAAAACGAAGTTCAAAAAAGTTGGAACTGTTGAAAAATTGAAAGCAAAAATAATGGCAAAAGGGTGTTCTAAAAAACCTGGCATATATTTCAGTGAGAATTTTTTCCTGTTGTAAGATTTAAATTCTACACGAACTGCAATTGCCTATGCATTTGAAAATAAACTTACTGGATATCAATTGGATTTTGTTATGACATACGTAAATGGATATTTGAATGAAGAAATCTTCATGGTACAACTAGAAGAATTTCGTGTTTGTTTTGAAGATCAAGTTTATTTACTAAATTGTGCACCTTATGGTCCCAAATAATCAGGAGGCACAGTGGTATAACAAACTGGATTTCAAACCAAAATCTCATTTATTTACATTATTAAATTCTGACAAAAGTGTTTATCACATGAAAACATATGAAGCCATCATAATTGTCTTGTTGAATGATTGAATGATATTTACTCATAGTAAGGCTGTTCATGAAAACATTCGTGATTTAAAATGAAAAATTTGTAATTATTACATTACTGCTTAGGATTTAAATTGCAGCAAAATTATAGGAACCTAACAATGTCCTAGTTTAAATAAATTGATGATATCTTGCACAAATTCGATAAGTGTCAGAAGTTCGATCAAGAGCGATCGAGCATTCAAACTAGTTTTAAAAGGAGTTGTAATTTCTAAGAGTCCTAAGGACCATCGTTTTAGGAGGTGTTGATGACTTGAAATGTAGGTGACGGTCGAATTAGAAATAAACGCATTTGCTTTGAATTTCAAATTTATATCAATGTATTTTTAGTCAGATAATAATTGATATCTTGCTTAATATTTTAATTAGTTTATAATTTTTTTCATTGGATATATCCTTTAAGTTTTTTAATTAAATAATTTTTAGCATCGGTTTCTGAACAGATACACTTAGAGCTCAATTATTTATAAGATTTTAAAAGATTATTCATAAGGGTATTAAAAACTATGCAGAACTTCTTTACCATTATTTCTGGAAGATATTTAGCATGTTCATAATTAATAAGGGTTAAAATATTTACTTGTAAATATAAATAAAAATAAAAGATACACAACTTTTATTTTAGTAAAATCTAAATTTACTGGTGGTGTATAATTCAGTTAACCAAAAAAAAAAACAATTTATTCCAAATTGACATGCTTAAAAGTATTTTTATTATATATTAAAAGTATTTTTTATATTTTAGAAAGTGACAGTTTTTGCATTAATACTCAGCAAAAATGAAGTATGAATTTTGAAAAATAAGTTCTAACCAGAAACTCAAAACAAAATTGTGAAGATCGATTTTTTTTTATCAATATTCAACATAAATCATGCTTCATAATCACGATACAGATAAATCGATATTTTTCGAAAACTGATATCAAAAAATATTTGTTCCAAAAATATCGATTTTTTTTCGATAAATCGAAAGGTCGCACAGCCTTACTTATGGCTTTTCTGGACATCTGACTACACTTTGTTACCCACATTTATGTAAACAAAATGTTCATTGGTGTTTTGTATTTTCTGAATTTTCAACTTATGATATCTGAAATCACAGTAGCATTTTCTGAATTTTCAACTTATGATATCTGAAATCATAGTAGGGAAAATAGTTTCACATTGACATTTCAAAATCAATGAATTTGTTGAGAATTATACTTCCCATGATCTTTTAAAGGATTGACATTATTTCTTTAACTTATTGATATATAATTGTTTGGAGTTTTGATTGTAATTTAAATAATGCTAATAATTTCTGGAAATATATATTTTGTAAGTTTGTATAGTTATAAATTGATTCGATATTAGTCATATTCAAGTTTTGAAGTATTAAGAACAATATACAAATTTTGAATGTTGATTACGTGCTAATTTACTTTAGAATATTCATTTACATTTTAGGAATAATAATTAAATCAAGAAAATCTGGTGACGTAGAATATAAAAAATAAATATTTTGCTAAACGAAAGTTTATTCAATATAGAGACTGCCATTTACATATGAAAAATTTATAAAGGATAATTTATTTAAAGAAATTCTAGAAATGTAATAATTTTTATACATCTGATTTCAGATTTTGATGATGATGTATATTTAGACGAAGAATTTAAGGACCTCCATGAATGGCTATTAAGTGCAGGAGCTGATAAAGAGACAATAACAAGAGTTAGTTTTTTATTTTATGTATTTCCTTTTTATGTTAGTGTACAATTTATTTAATTTGATAACATCATTTATATTTGAATTCAAAATTTTCTATTCTTCAACATCTCCAAATTGTTAGCTAAAAATTATTGCCAACTGTTTGCAAAGGTTTGTGCTAGTAAATTAATATATGTGACCTTCATATTAAGTTATTTGCTGTATGAATTAAACATTTCATACTGTGTATTGTGAACCATCATTCTTAATTGAAATCTTAACACCTTGTCTGTCTTGGTGGCCACCCATGACTGGTAGGGCTATATAAATTACATTTTAAGAAATTTAGTGAGGCAATCAATATTATAATATTATCAATTAGTATTAGTCAGCTCTTTTGTGTAAAAACTTGTATATTATGATTTTTCTGTCTAAAAATGTTTATTTATTTTGTATTGATAATAAGAGAAATATACATCACATTTCATTTTAATGTAACTTGCATTTTATTTTATCTGTAATTTTGCAACTTTGATATTATATTTCTCTCAAGGAAATTTTTTATGCAGCTATTAAAAATATCTATGGAATATTTCCAGAATGTATCAGTGTGTATTAGATGTTGATCTATTTATCGACAATTAATGGATCATTTAAATGTGTATCTGTATTATCCTTATTTAAAAGTCTGTAGTGAGATTGGTTTTAAAGTTAATTAAGCATTTAGAAGAATGCAAGTACAAATTAATGTGTAAGCATATTATGCATAATTACACTTTTCAATATGAATCTTACACTGAAAGAATGCCCCATAAAATTGTTTTGGCGGGGGAAGGGACTCATGCTGTATATTATTCATAAAGTTTTGGATATGATATAATTAAGTACATTCAGATCGTTTAAACCTTCTCCTCTTTTGTTCATCTTGTGTGAATATGTCTTTTTAATATAACGTGATTTCTTGTGTGTCATTTCAAACAGATAACAAATACCATAGTTCTTAAGCTTTTGCCCTACTTTTGTATTACAAAGAATCTTTTACTGAAGAATAAAAATTCATGTACCATTTAAATCTGCTTTGTTCTTTATAAAAAGATTAATATTGAAGCTAATATTTTAATTTTATCTACAGTGCATTAAAAAAAAACTTAAAAAATATTACTTAACCAGAGACCAAAAATATTAATAAAATGATTTAATATAACTTCATTTTTGAAATATTTTTGCTTTCTAGTCTTTCAAAATAGCTTTATTATATAGAAAATAAGAAGATTTTTAGTATTTTTGTATTTATTTCCAAGGAATATTTCTGAGAATTAAATTTTTCACATACTGGGTGATTGATGAAGTCCTTTTAAACATTTTAAACCCAAAAACGGTGCCTCATATGGAAGGGGAAATAACCTGAACTTATTGTGAAGTGACGGTATTAAATTTATTGTGACAGGATACAGTACTCCTAGCATCGAAATAAAGAAGTTACTAAAATAGCTTAAAAAATAAGAGCAATCGATCAAAATACCAGTTAGAAGAATAAACGTTATACCGGTGTAGAAAAGTTTCGTGGAGTTATTTGTAAAATTGGCTGAGATATTTGGGATTAAAATTGTGAACTTTCCTTAACTTAAAAAATGTTTTCGTTTAAAATTGAAAAATATATATGTTATCTTCAACGTTGGAGTAAAATTAAAACATAATAATAGAAAAGAAGAAAGTAAACAAAAATAATAATTTAAAAAATTATGGGACACGCCTTCTGGAGGGGGAGGGGGCTTATCTGAGGATATGTTTTTCAATTTTAAACAAACCCCTTTTTTATGTGACGGAAAATTCATAATTTTTATTGCAGTTGTCACCGCTAATTTTGCAGGTTTGCCAACTGACTTTAAAACTCTTCGCGTATCTGCACATGCGTTAGGATGAGTTTAATTCGTTAAAATAGGAATGAGAGGGAAGATGAAAGGAGGAGAAATGTTTACATTTAAAATAAAATGAATAAATAAATTTACCAAATTAAAAGCTAAAAAAAGACAATGCTAACATACACGAAAAAAAAACTGGACGAAAAAGCGTCAAATAAAGCGGGAATCGAGGTCAAAGAATTCATGAAATGCGCTAATTCTTACCGTATTTTACCCATTAGTGAGATAGAGTCTCCGAAAAGTGGTCGCCTCAGGGTGCTAACACCTACAATAACTCCATGAAATTTCTTATGATGTAACGTGCATTTCTCTTTTTATCCGATATTTTTTATTAAACTTTCCTATTTCTGATCGATGCTTATAATCTGGGTCAATAATTCTGCATTCGTAATTTTATTATATATACATGATATTTCTCTGGGAGTATGAGTTGCTATTCTGAATTTAAGGGGCTTACATGGATTTTATCTATTATCCTATTTATGGAAATTTTATCATTGCATGATGTTATTATCCATGAAGCCTAAAAATTTAATAAGGGTTGAAGGCATCATTTCTGTTTCTCTTTTATGCTATTAGTGAGCTGCATTTTACTGATGATAGAATCTTCCTTCGTAGATTAAATATCATACTGCTGAAATGCGGAAGTTTGTAGAATGATATTACTTTATAGATCGCTCTTGCTATCTGATTAAGATTCATAATTTTGACAAAATGCCAAAATAACATTCATGTAGCTTCAAAGTGAAATGTTAATTTAACTAAATTAACTCTTTATAAGGTTTACATAGACACATGTTTTAATGCATTTTATTGATTATGTGTTTAAAAATTTCTTTCATATGCATGGATATGTTGATTTATAAATTTATTTATTCCATAGTTTGCAGTGCAAAAATATAACAAAGATGACGTCCTGGAATATATGACTAGAGAAGATCTGAGAAATTTGGGCATAAGGTAGGGTCCCCCCCCCCTTCTTTTTGTTATATGCATTGTAAATTCATCTGTGTAATATTTTTGTAAGCATTTCGTTTTTCTAAGGGATATTTGTCAATCAAGATTTAAAATTTGTCATGATGGATACTGTTTATTTTCCCTAATATGTGAGTTAGAGAGAGATATCATTGAGAAATAAATGGTATTGTATGTGATAAAATTTAAAAATATTTATAAAGATTGATTTTATAAAGACAGTAAATGCAGAGTGGAGAAATCGTAAAAGAATTCTAGATACTTCTAGCAGTGTCAAATGAAATTGGAAACGGTGACAACTAAAACTTTAGAACATTAGGGGGGGATTACAGATGATGGTGTAACCGTTGAGTGATGAAATGCATATTTCTGTGTAATTTTGGGGTGTAGAAAAAAGTTTATAAAATAGATTGAAGTACTTGTGTTTAAAATTTAAAATTTTCTATGCTTAATATTTAGTAGTGACATAGAGAATTTAATTTTACTCACATAATTTATAAAAAGGATTATCCTTGTGGATCTTTCCACAATACTGAATAGGGCATGTGTCTTACCTTGTTTGCGATTTGAGTGGTAGATTGTGAAGGTATGATGGGTGTATGAAATTTAATGGTGAAAAATTGTAAATCACAATCTTAAAGAGAAATTTATTTTTTATATCAGTAGATATTTTGCACTACAATTACATGCCTCTAATATTTCTTTTAATTCTTAATTTTATATTTTGATCTTCAATATTTCTTTGTAGAATTTATTTCAAAATTTTTTTTTATATAAAATAAATATTATTTTCAATCTGGTAAAGTTGTTACTTAAATTTTAGTTAAAATTATATTAATGTTTTTATTTCAGACTGGTAGTTTCGCCTTTTGCTAACTTATTTCGATATTGTCTTCAAATCATAACTTTTTTGGCAGGAATGGAGAATTAAAACATAAAATTAAAAATATTTAAACAAATTAAAAAAAACCTTAAAATACTTACTAATATAATACCTCATATGCTGAATTTTTACTGAGAGCATCTTTAAAAACAAAATTTTTAATGCTGCCTACATTAGCCTGGATTTTAATTGTAGCTCAAATTTCTTTGAGGACAAAGCTATATGCAATTGGCCATGTAAAAATCTTGCACTTTGACATAAAAAATCAGACCAAATTTATCAAAATTCTGATTTTGTAAGTTTTTTATGGCTTTGATGAAAGCTAATCTCATTGGAAGATGCATCATTTTTTTTTTTTTGAATCAGTAGTAATGTGTTGTATATGAACAGTTGTGCTTTTGTTATAATTCTTCAACACTTCAAAATACAAAGCTATCAATCTTTCTGATTGCATACTGAAAACCATTGCTGGATGCCCCATTATTATTTAAAAAGCAACAAAAAGTTAGCATGTGTATTCTTTTAAATATACATATGATAAATAAACCACAAATATAAAAAAAAATCTCCATTATTCGGGAAAGTAAAATAAGTGAACTATTCAATAATGCTACCACAAACAGTGTGCCTTACAACAAAATTAACAAAAATAATATTTTTATAAACTAATTTGGTGTTAATTGAAGTTTTCCTTTTTTTATCACCATTTCATAGTCAAGTGCAATATAAGTACTTGCTACGATATAATAATATATTATTAGATAAACATTTCAAACAATATTGAAAAATTAAATTTCAAAAATGTGGCAGGTGACTCACTAGTTACCAATCACAAAGCAAATAAAACAAAATGTTTATTATCACATTTAAAAAAAAATTATATAATAGATAATTTCAGGCTTAGTTAAATTTTTCCTAAGTCTATGTGTGCATGATATATGTAAGTAAGGTTATCTGTTATATTCAGAGAAGCCAAAAGACCTCTTCTGAATTTTGCAATATGTTAATTAAAGTCAAAACTTTTCTTAATAAAATGTAATGAAAGTCTTATTTTTATAAAAGTGAGATAGTAGGTCATAAAAATGAGAAAAGCCATTGATCTAAAACATTTTAATGTTCCTTGAAGTAAAAAAATGTAAATTTCATAATTTAATTAAAATATAATTAATCCTTTTAATAAAAGTAGTTTGCCAATAAGAAATGATTTCACAAAAGAGAACTGTTTGCTTACATTGTCATTGTGGGAATTATACTTTTAGCTATTCTGAGTGTAAATAATCAGAAAAGGAAAGCATAGTGAAAATTAAAGTATCCTTTAAAAAGAGAGAAATTATAGGGGATAATTTTGGAATTTAAATTAGCTATCCATGTATTGTTGAACAAAAATTATTATTTTATTTTTCATGTATTTATGATGAAATTTTAATATTTTTTTAACATAGTGCGTAGTTTATCTAACATATTCCTGGGTATTTTATATCTGATAAAGATAAAGTATTATCTGGTATGTAAATAATACATCATTCTTGATTTTTCTTTGATAACGGATTTAAATGTGTCTTTATGATGTGCAAGTGATTTTATGATAGTTATTTTGTAGAACTTTTCCATAATAAAAATTCTAAAATGAGGAATAGAAACGGATACTTTACTAGTGACTTCTATTGATATTTCTTTCCTTAATTTTTTAGGGGAGGAATGGAGCTTAGAATTTGGAGGCATCTTGTAAATCATCGTTTGCATCACATGGAATCATTTGCTAGATAAACTGTTTCATAAAGAAAAAAAATGATATGCATTTTAAAACTTCCATTTGTTTTTAATCATAGCAGCCATGTTTTTCCATTTGTGGATTTTAACTATTTTCTGTGTACCTAATCAAATTTTAATAAATGTTTTGTGTTTTTGTAAATTTTCCTTTAAACTGTTTTACTCCCTTACATATACAAGGTGATGCAAAACAACATGTACAAACTTACATGGTAGATCAGTCATACAACAAGGATCAAAAATCACATGGGAACAAAGGGTCGCAACTGCGATCCGGAGCCGCTACAGAGCGTCTAAAATAATATATAACATAAAGAGATGAAACGAAACCATTAAGGATCATTTTATTGTTAATGACTCACTCACATGCGGCTTATGTCGAGCTTACAGGAAAGGCTCAAAGTTTTTTCCAGATGCATCGAAACCCGCCTGGCATGGAACGTTACATGGAACGGCGCACCTTCTAAAAAATACTAGGTGTATCTCGAACACTTCCTGCTACCACAACGATTCTTCCTACCAAGTCTTCCGGCATTGCAACAGGTGTTTCATAGACAAGGCCTTTTAAAAATTCCCATAAGAAAAAATCCAAGGGAGACTGATCCGGTGATCGTGGTGGCCATGCGATCGGTCCACCTCGACCAATCCAGCCGCCAGGAAAAGTAGCCCGCAGATGTGCTCTGACGTCTGTTCTGAAATGTGCAGGAGCTCCGTCGTATTGAAATCGAATGCGTCGACGAATATGCATCGGAACATCATTCAGCATTTCTGGGAGAATGTACGGACCAAGTAAACAGTCTCCTACAATGCCAGCCCACATGTTAACGGAACGTTTTCGTTGTGCGCCATGCGGGCGTATAGCATGGGGGGGGTATCCACCAACGTATGCAGGTTGTGAAAGTTCATCACACCCTCTAATGAGAATGCAGCCTCATCCGTGTAGAGAACACTTGCTGCAAAGTTTCGGTCTGCAGCTTTTTCTTGCAAAAACCACCGCGCAAAATCCATACGTTTGTTGTAGTCTCCCAGTTCCAGTGGATGGACGCGTTGTTAATAATAATGATGTAGTCCTTCGTCGTGTACAATGCGCCAAACGGTAGCTTGGAGATATGTGTCTCTCGGGATACAACTCGTGTGCTTGTTGAAGGATTACGCTCCAGTTCTTGGATAACCCTTTCTTCAGCATCAACTATCCGAGTTGTTCGTTGGCGATCAGTATCCAGCTTGTGCACGTCAAACGAGCCGGTTTCACACAATCGTCGATGCAGAGTGGCAAAGAATGAGCGGCTAGGCACATTTCTACCAGGATATTTCGCACGATACATTCGCAAGACTTCTCGTCAATTACATTTGGCCATGCCGTAAATTAAGTGCATGTCAGCCATTTCGCGATGTGTGTAAGTAGATGTGGATACGTTTAATTTTAATATTAAACACATCCACGTGTTCTTAGAGATGTAAATTAAACACATCCACGGCTCGAATGAAGTCAATCTCCGTTTGCTCAGGTCGTGTTTGTATCGCAACGCCCTCTACAGGCGTTTGCGACCCTATGTTCGTATGCGATTTTTCATACTTGTTGTATGACTGATCTACCATGTGAGTTTGTCAACGTTGTTTTGAATCACCCTGTATAACAAGGTGTACTGTCTTAAGGCATGAAATCAAATATGAACCTATGTTTTTAAAATTATATTCAGTTTGTCCAAGTATTTTCCATAAAATCTTATTTTGTGGAAAGGGAGGTAAATGAAAATAGACAGCTCCCTGTAAATGAGAAATGCATGTATTAAAAAATTGTAGATCATCATCAATCATAAAAAAACACACACATCAATTATTAATTCAGGAATTTGTTTAAATGCCTATATACAAATCAGAAAACTTTATATTTTCAAAAAATGTCCATACTTTCTGGTTGATGTATATAGCATCTGTGCTTTCATCAAATAAATCTAACTGCAATCGCGCCATTCTAAGTCTATTATGTGGTTCAAAATTATCTCTAATTTAGATTCTATTCCTAGTTCTCAAGAATCAGACATTTTTTTAAACACAGAAAGCATTTATTGACGAACACGAATGGCCAACACAAAGAAAGATCGTTCTACGTTACATCTCTAAGAACACATCACAAATTCTTAGTGGATAAGTGTATATATATATATATATATATAAGAAGCTAGTGAAAGTGCTTGAGAATCTGCGCATACGCCGGTAACTGCAGCTGGAAGGGGGGGGGAAATGCCTCACTAAGACGGAACACATTCTATTTGATTCAAGACGGAACATCTCGGCCCCCGTTAGACCGTTGTCCAACACCTTCTTCAAAAGGGAAGTGGACAGAGTGTTGATACTTCGTCGAAGAATTCCTTTAAAGGTTCTGATATCTGTCACGTGAATAGTCCATCTGCTCCAGGATATATCTTTTCGATTCGGGCCAAGTTCCATTCCATGGGGGTTTCGCTGTTATCCTTCAGAATTACCAACTGTACGGGTTTGATGTTCAGTTGAGGTAGTTTCCATTTAGCCCGAGACTGCAAAGAGTTCAGATATTCTTGGCTTCATCTTTCCAAAAATTTGGATCTAAGAGGCTGGATGAGAGACTATCTAGAAGATAAAGAAATGTTGGTCAAGGAATCACTAGGTGCAGGTATTGACAAGAGTGGTGCTCCGTCCAAAAAAATGACCAGGAGTCAAAGGTTGAAGGTCAGCAGGATTGGCAGAAAGAGGACGGAATGGTTTTGAATTCAAAACTGCTTCATTCTGTGTCACCAGCGTAGTAAGTTCTTCAAAAGTCAAGACTATTGATTTAGTTTTAGGTTCAATGGATTGACCAATGTCCATTCCAATATCTTTCCATCGATCACGCAACTCAAATGAATTCGTTTGACACTTTCTTAAAATCATACTTGCATCCTTAAAATTCTTAACACTTTCTAAGCTTGTTTTTAAAGCCTCTTCTACATTTTGTCGACCACTAATTAAATCATAGACATAAAGAACTATTGAAAATTGCTCAAGTTTCAGGAAAATTATCCGCATACCTTTTCAAGTGATGCTTGATTGTTGCAGACAGGAGGAATGGATTTGAACTTACCCCGAATAAATAAATCCTGTCTTCATCTGAGAACAGCTCATTTATTCACGCCTTTTTAGTTGGTGTATTCACATTACTCATATTTATTAATTTAATTGGAAATATTCAATTAAACTCATCTTATTGTTTATGGGCAAACTAATCAACCACGTTTATCACCTTCGGTTATCGTCTGGCGTAATTTACAGGTCCTTGGAACCCGCCATATTTTTTGTATCTTTTGACAGCAATCAAGCTGTTTCTTTTGGGTGCAATCTCAATATAATCTTTATTTGAAGAAATTTTGGCAAATAGACCTAAATTATACTCCGTAAGCTGTTCATTAATGAATAATTAAAATTAATTGTGTGTGCTTATACTCCAAATTTTGATGGTCTTCCACAAAATATTCCACGTTGCATGCAATGCGTTTTTCTTATCTTTTATTCAGTCTTCAAACATATTATGGGAGCTATTTTTTTTATCTGTCTTGTCAAAATCGACTTGCAGATTTTTCACTCGCTACTTAGGATTTTAAAAAAATGTGTACTCTGGAAGCGTTACTTCAAACTTGTGAAAAAAATATCTCATGATGGTAAAGCAGGCTCTAAGAAGGATGGAGAAAACATATATCAGTGATTTTTGAAACAAAATGACGAATAGTTCGAATTTACCATGCACAAACATGTGTGGCACTCCATGAAAAGTTGGTCTTTCTGATAAGTCTATTAATATAATAGGATGATTTGCCCTGACAATCTCAATAGTGGTGTTGATATTTACTTCAGTTAGATCAGTCACTGGAGCGTCGGTACCACCTTCCCTTAAGATCAATTTTCTACCTGCCTTGAACATTTTAAACTTCTTCGAATTACGCTATAGGGAAGGAAGGTCACACTTTAAGCTTCCCGTACATTACATAGACTTCAACAGACGCTTTCTTCAGGTAAAAACAAAATTCCAGTGTGCTAACACACTGTCACATCCATTTTTGCGTAGGCGAGAGTGAAACAGTAACCATTTGACTAGTAGCCACAGCCATAGCAGTTACATCATGATAGTGAAACACCAGCCATCTATTCATCACTTATCACGTCAGTAATGTTATATTAAATTTTTCCTGTTTTTTTAAAATCATCTTTAAAAATTATGATAATTTTTTATTGCAGAACTCTCGAATATAATAACAGTTCCAGTTTTATAAAATCTTTTTCACAATCGCACTTTTATAATTCTGAATATTCTGAAGTAATATTTCTAAATGAAAAATCTTCTGATTTATCCATAACATTTCTGTGAGTAAAATCATCTACATATATTTTTTGATTAACATGATTTGCTAAATCAAGAGGTAAAACCCAAATCATGTGCAATTGCTGAGAAAAAAGTGAATCATCAAGCTTCATTCTGCCATCGTTCATTGTATAATCATAAGAAAGGTGTCATCCGAAAGTAATTAACGTACTCAAAGGTTTTGAGTAAAAAAATTTCGTATAGGACCGTCTATGTATAAAAATAAGAACAAACTTCAAAATTTCCAATGGCAGCATCCATTTTTCTCATCAGGTTCTAAAACTATATCAAAAACAATTCCCGGAATTCAAGATTCATTTACCTATGTCTACACATTTCGAAATTGTGAGCTAACAAAGTTTTAATTTTCTAGCATTCAAATTTAATCTTTAACGTTTTTTCGTATCTTAAAGAATAATATTGGTATTGATTTTTTTTATTATGAAAATATAAGGTATTCTACACAGTTTGTACAAATTTATCATTAAAATGTAATTTTTAATGTGTAAAAAAATTGAAATGAGGGCTTAAAAGTTTTTAATGAAACACAAGTTTGGCCATAAATTAAAGAAGATCATTTTATGGAGATATGCAAAATTACGCCTCATTCTTACGAGAAGTTTTTCTATTTTGTTAAATTTTCTGTATTACCCCTAAAATGATGCATTTTGGGTCGCGTTTACAGATTCCAAAATATCGATAGCTTTTTATTTGGCATTTGAATCCTGCTATTCATGTATTCCTTGAAATAAAGAATATATATGTAGAGATTTAATTAGTGGCTATCAATTTAGTTTTATTCCATTGTAATAGATGGCACCATGGGTTCTACTAATCCAAAGCTCTGGGCCACATGACTATAAACAGTGAGCTATATAGCATTCGCATGGAAGGATTAGGAGGGAGAAGTGCCAAATGCCAAAAACATCTACAATGAAACCAATCTCCTGCACTTAAAAATTACAGTCGAAACGTACAGGAAAAAACCAACTGCTACTATGTGTTTCAACTGCTCCGGGTTTTTTCACTCTGCCTAGAACTGTAAAATTTCTCCGAGATGTGTAAAATGTGGAAGTGTCCATACTACAAGAAATTGCCAAATTAGAGAAATTGTTCAAGAACCTAAATGTATCAACTATAACGAGTTAGGTCATCTCGCTTCATGGAAAGGATGTGTCAAGTATCCCAAGCTCACCTACAGATTCAACAGACCCTCTTATGCAGAAATAGCAAGAAACCCAGCTCCCAGAAGTACCCCTCTGAAATTACCCAACAACAAGTTCGTGAAACAACCAGACTCCCCGTACCACCCAGACCCAGGACGACTAATGAAGTTCCCCCTACTCTGGATCTCACAGAAATGAAAAAATCTGTAATCTGGAAGCCCTTAAAGAAATTAAAGTTCTCCTGCAAGAATTCCATGGACTGCTTAAAGCTGTAAGACTAGCTAAAACCTCCAATAACCCGGAAGAGAAGAAGTTGATTATCCTAAATGCCCTCATCGAGTAAATTCCAAGTTCCACCAATCTTTGCTCCAATTCCCACCATTCTGATTGACCATCACAGCTCTACAGTCTAATCCACACTTTTGCATCATCATCATCATCAACCTTTCCTGATCAGCAACTTTATCTCCAGCTCCATAGACGACACCACCCCGCCATCTGCACCTATACTGAAGATTCCTTCTGATTGGTCGCCTCCTCATCCTCTCCCCCGAACCTGATGCCTCAGCAGAGTTGCCTCTTTCTGGCTTCGCCATTCCTGTGTTGAACATCTAGCAGGCTCATCGAAAAGTTCCACGTCATATAGTGAATGCAAGGCCGCTATTCACACCCGCCATTACCGAGGATAAGCCCCTGCCGGGGCTAGGCGCCTCGTAACCCTTCCATTCCATTGGGAGGGAGAAGTTTCTTCATCAGGTACAGATGAGTATTTAATAAGTACTTAAAAATCTACGCTATAGCGCCAGTTAGTTTTTCTCTTTTGTGCCATCTACTTCATTCTAACTTAAATGTAACTAATCTTTACTGTCATAATTGTTAATGTCCTTTTAATTTTGTTACCTGTAAATAAATTATATGTTTTTTTCCCTTTAAACAATGCTTTTTTGCTGTATCAGTACCCTAGACATTGATCCAAATGGATTTGTGGTGAATGCTATATAAGCCAGATAATATCGCTCGAGCTGAAGTACACTTGGCTTGATCGTCATTTTTCTCAGCTTCTAACCATAAGATTGGGAGTTCGGGCCTAGCACTACCCGCTAACAATGCCAGATTGAATGGGCATTTTGTATCACCCTGTCCTACATATATATATAAACATTTCGTCAGCGGCAAGGAAAAATAGAAAGTAAAAGTAAAACTTCCCATTTTCATAATATTTTATTAATAATCGCTACTTTTAATTGAATAGTTTATGCCTAAACTAGAAATTTTTATTTGTCGCCTTATACAAGATCACTTATAGAATATAAATAATTACTGAAAAATGGTAATTTTATTTCTTATTGAATAATTTGTGGGACTAATTATTGACTTGTTAACTATTTAATGTTATAAATTTTCTGACGAATTTTTTTTTTATGATTAATGTTTAACGAACTCCATATTTTGTAACAAGAAAAGGGTCATTTGTGTTTGTTTAAATTTATTAAGTTTTGTGCTCAATGTTTTTTAGATAATTCTCAAATTTTGTACGATTAATCTGTAATTATTATCGTAATAATGTATGAAATCATGAATGAATAAAAAAATTCAGATATCAAAACATTATTAGATAATTCATTTAGTATTAATATTATGGAAGCAAAATTATCTTATATTTATTCTCTGAACATGTGAAAACGAAAAATTTCAAATAATTTCATGCAATCAAGAGATTAATTAGTATTTTAGTTCATTACTATTTTTTACGCATATTTTTAAACTACGCTAACTAAACATACTAAATTGCGCATATTTTTTAAGATCTGAATGAAAAGGGAAGAGGATCAAATAAAATTGAAAAAATAATAAATTTCAATTGCTTACTAATTAAAGAGCTATTCCATCCCTTTGTAAAAAATTTCAAACTTTAAAGAATGAAAGTAAAAATTAAACCGATGTATATTATCTGATGTTTAGAAATAATTATAAGGTTTTTAGTAAATTACATTTAGATATATTATTATAATTTGTAATTTTAAGTCTTAAATACATCATAAAAAAGATTTTCCATTGTCCAGTTGGTTACTTCTGAAAGACATCTCGTAGAATAATCATTCTCATAATTATATATATAATAATTCTTATATTTATTTATAATTATTCTTATAATTATACCTCCTTTGAAATTAATATTTATTTAAGAAGCAGTAAATTAAGTGTTGATTAAGAGCTTTAAAAAGTGCTACAATAATGGAAATGAAAGATATGAATGATTTAGAGTGGTGTTCCTTGATTTACTCTCCCTATATGTAATACTCATGTATCCTATATACGTAATTCATTTAATATAATCTTTCACAATCCAAAAGTATTTGTGAGTACATTAAAATGTCATTAAAGCTTAGAAAAAAAAAACTGATTTACATTTATAAGTGAATGAAATGCTCTCTCTCTTTTTTTCGTATGATCGTAAAATAAAGGGATGTATCATTTCATATCTATTTATGCGTAGTAAGTAGTTATTATGGCAATGGTATGAAGTGATAAAGAAATGCTGGAATAATGAAAGGAAAAAAAGATTATAAATGAGATGATTTCTTTTTCTCCCATTTGGTAGGACTTGAGTAGATTTTCCACAGTTTTAAATATTTCTTTGATGAAAATAATAAAAATTTTCCTAGTAAATATTTTGTCATAAAAGAAATAGCAGTCGTTTTTAACTTGTATATTGTAGATGTAAAGCTGCTTTTAAAGTGCCACAAAAGAAAAATTGAATACAGATGTGCAGATAATATCTAGGTTTTACATATCTCAATACGGAAGTAGTCCGTTAACAGAAACAGTCTGTCGAGTATCTCCTGATGTAATTATGATATATAAACAGAAATTTGTACCCCGAGTATTTTTTTCAGTACATTAAAAATTTCTAAATTTATGAATTTTTAAAAATGCAGACAATTCCTTACGAAAAGTTTTATCTTTTAGTATTCATTATTGACGATCGATAATAGAATAACGCTAGGTGGATTACTTTTTCCACATTTCATCTCTTTACAAAACATCCTGTTGAGTGACTTATATGCCTTTCACATGGTTCAATATCCGCATTCATCAGTCATTAAAACATTTTTCCCATATCTGACAATGATGCCAGCTCTTCTGGGTCACTCATGATTTATTTTTTATAAGAAAGTCAGCATTTTATCTTTGTTCTAGAGTTTATAGCCACCAATGTAAATTTAAAAAAAAAACTTCGACCATTTAAATCACACCATTCTCTCTCAAACAGGTACGACAAACCGCTTCTGACTGACGATACAACCCATTTACATATCGTATATTTAATTTACGTACCAAAACTGCATATTCTATTTATCCAACTAAGTTCTATTATTGGTTTATTTGCGTTCATGGATTGTGAAATTGCAGCATTTTAAAATCGAGTATTGTCTTCTGCTATACAGTACATGTATGCAAACTAATCTTATTTCTACCCCATTTGGATATTGCCCAAATTTTTCCACCCAAATGAATGATATCCTAGTAATTATATTCTAAAATCAATGGTAAAGTAATTTACAACAAATTTACAGTATTCAACTGATAGTTTATTTTTCTATCTAGAAATGTAGCAAAAGATTGTTCATTTAATTATCTTAATGCCTTACAAGGTAAGTCAAAGACTTAATGCTAGAAAAAGGATGTAAAATAAGGGTTTATCATTAATTCTTTCTAGGTTCTCAAAAAGTTTAATACCTTGTATTAAATTGCATATAAAAAATGCAAAGGTTATACCTTCTCTAATTTATCACCAACAGTAATAAATCTGATCAAAATGACCTTTTAAATTTATTTTTGAGGATTTCAGTGTTATTGAATAGAGTTGATGGCAAACAGTCAAATCTTTAGGCTTGAGCTTAGTTACAAAGTTGACCATTAAAATTATCTCTAATTCGATACTTTTATGAATAAAACTGTTGTTGTTGTGACTAATGGCACTTACCATGGAAAAGCCCCCGCTGGTAAGATCAGCAGATTTTAAGCCTGAGAAATGCGTCTCTTTGTTTTACAAGTAGTACCATCTAGGGCCAAGAGTACGACTTAGCTACTCACACGTCACAACTCTTTTTAGGGGAGGACTTTATTCATGAAAATTCATTCATTCTTCTCAGATCGTAATTTAGACCTGGAACTATGAACTGATGAACCTCTGACTCAGTACCCCCAGAGGTGTTACTCTCGACATGGAGGACTTTGCGACCACGAACAAATTTAACGAGCTCCAGCCGCCATAAAATCGTAAATAAAACTATATATATATATAAACCAATTGCTGGATCTATAAAGCATTGATTAATTTCATAGAATTTTTTCTAAAGCACTAAAAAGCGTAGAAACATAAGCTACGTCATTTAGGGTTATGAAGGCACTGGAAAATAACAAAGTCAAAAATTGTCATTGACTATAACGCTGTTGGGTCATTTGTGTTATGCCGTATAGTGCTAAAGTTATAAATAAATTAACATGTATGGTGATACTGTAGGAACAGAAATGTTATGTAATAATTACACAAAATATTCCAAATTTTTTCACTAGTGATTTGTAAAGTTCTTAAGTCATGGAAATAAGAACTAACCTTTTATCATAGGGAAAGAATAAAATCAGTTATTGTTTACGGTATATAGGTACCTTTTATCTTTTTTTTTGGATAAATAAGCTAATTCTATCTTTTCTAGGGATCGTAAATCTGCCAAGTTTTTTCAATCACCTATTTAACAAATCACACAACAACAAAAAATTGTAAAAAAAAAGAAAACGTTTATTTAGAGTTATCACAGAACCAATATTATAAATATGAAATTACAAAAATGACGATGATGCTATTTACAAAGTAAACTGAAAATTGATGAGGACTAGCGATGTGGACGGCTGCCATTTTCATTTCATGATACTAGTTGTTCTCTGTTATCATATATTGGTGACCTATAATTAATGCATACAAAATAGTATTAATATCAAAGTAAGTACTTGAAATAAGAAATTACATGCAACATTGAAGAGAAATAATGTAAAGTTACCATATGTTGATGTCCTACAGTTTATGCATACAAAGTACAGTAAATATTAATGTAAGAAATTGAAATGAAAATTTATATGAAATACTGAATGGAAAATTACGCGTATTTACCTTGTAGTATGACAGAGCTCAGAGTGATGAAATGTGCCCATTTGAAACTCCAGTTCTGGAGTCGTAACTGAAATTTAAAAAAAAATTATTACTTATTTACGAAGCTATTTATGACTAATGAATAATTTATTCTTAAAACGAATAATCAGATATATTTTGTAATTAAAAGAAAATACTTGTTTTTTTTAATAAGCATTTATTTATTTTTGATCTTGACTTAAATTCGACCTATTGCAAAAATATTAGTATTTATTTAATTAATTAGAGATATTTTAGTCAAAGTAATCGCTGACAGAAGCTTACAAAGGAATAAAAAAGTAATGTAGTTATAATGTACTTATTTTAATGATGATCTATAACACTAAATGAAGTCTAAAAAATTATACTGTACGCTTCTTATTAATTTAATATTTTTAGGATGCCTGTGAAAATTTCTTTGCCAAGAAACTATACCATGTATGAACAAAACGTTTTCAATTTGAAAATAAACTATACAAAAAATTCTTGAAAATTAAAATATTGATCCCAAGAACATATTACGCCTTTTTAGACACTTGAAATTTCACAATGATTTCTTTTTAAGAATTACCTGAGAAATATACACAGGTACAGTGCCTATGTTTACATATATTTTAGTTAATCACAGTGCTACAGGCCCCTCTTATCCATTGGACTGCCCACCAACGGGAAGATAATAGGAGTATGTGAATGAGGAGCTGTCGTATAACTAGATAGATTTAATAAAGTTATGAGGTCAAATTACCTACACTTCAATGATGGGACTTATTGGATTATTACCCTTCCTGGTAAGGTTTTGTAAATGCGACTGTTACTGTTGCGGCCCATAGGACTCCAATATTAGTTATTGGTCTTACTCCTTTCCTGGTAAGGTTGGGTAAATGCGACTGTTACTATTGCGGCCCATAAGACTCCAATATTAGTTATTGGACTTACTCCCTTCTTGGTAAAGTTGGGTAAATGCAACTGTTATTGTTGAGGCCTATAAGATTCCAATATTAGTTCCCAACTCCCATCGTCGCTACAAGGGTCATTCAATGAAACCTCAGATAATCAAGCATATCTGAGATCGCTCCATTGTTGCCCAGTGTCCTTTTACCTAGTTAATTGGGTGTGTTGTTTAAGTGCGTGTTGTTTAAGTACGTTTACTACATTTATTTTATTTTAATTTTGAGCTATTAATTATAATTTAAAATATGTTAAAAGTAAAAATATGACTAGAGCTTGCAACTGGATAGTCATAGATTTTGAAATTCTACATCACAGCAGAAAATAAAAATTCAGTCAATACATTTTTTTTCTGTTTATTATGCAATCAATAGATTTAATTACATACATTAATAGGGATGGCTTATGCTATCCTGAAAAATCGTATTTTCAAACACCACTAATTAGTGAAAAAAACAACATTTGTATTTTATTATTTTTATTGCTCACTCAACTAGTTTATTAAATAGTATTTTCTTTGGTTCATAGACACTACAATTTCTAGTTGCGATATTGATAAGGCATCAAAATGCATAAACCGAAGGCTCTTAAATTTATTAAGATGGCTTTGAGTGCGGATAACAAATTGTCTTAATGAAAACTAGATTATACATCAATGCTCAAAAGGTGCAAATTATTCATTAAAGTAACGATGAAAGAAATGATTAAATTGCATAGAAGCGCACCACATTTATGCTATTTACTAATCACAAAAAAGAGGCTATGGGAATATAAAATATTTCGTTTATTCTCTTATTTCTGTGATTAGCCGTAATATGAGAATAAAGGCCAGTCTTTTGAAATTTTAGAATGAATGATTTCGATCAATGTCTATAAAAATTTCTCGTCTTTCTCTTTTTGACGCTGAACTGCGATGTACTGTTTGTATTGTACGCATGCGTTAAGTGAAATAAATGTTTTCCTACTTATTGTCGGCCCTTTTTGCACTACAGGACGTCACATCCATCATAACTATTTTTGCGATCTTATCCCACTAAAAGAGGTTTGTGATTCCATGTTCTATCGCAATTTTTCATTCGCTTATTTCCTATTATCGTCCCTCTGAATTTGTCGGTATATTTCGATAACATCCTGTATAGAGAATTAAGTGGATAAAATAAGGAAGCATTGAAAGAATATAGTCAGTTTAAAAAGTATCGGAACACTTCTGATCACTCGCATTTTATGAAATAATAAATCGAATCCAGAGTATTAAAATCTTCAGCTACAAGGATCTAATCCTTATATTTGTATGTTCGAAATTATTATTGTTAACTCTATTCTTCTTCTTCACCGCGAAATGCCCAGGTAATACTACTACATTGAAACCAAAAGCGAGAGGGACAATTTACATCATAACAATTGATGATGCAGATACATGATTCCAAACTTCACATCATATTTAAATGAAGTATTTACTAAAATGTAAAAGTTAATGAGTGATTCATTCATTGAAACTTTTGAAGGTCAATTCGATAAACCTATTCGTAAACTATGAAGTTTGCACGTAGATAAAGAGATATTTTATATATAGCGCTATTTTATCAATTCGCTATTAGCATATAATTTCTCAAAAAGTCAAATATTTTCAATCATTCTATGTACGTTTAAATATAATAGATTAGGGATATTTTATCAATGTGCTTGACCGATGTAATGATAAATAATATCAGCACTTCAAAATTTGTTTAAAATTGAGAATGCATAATAGTTTAAAACTGTTCCAGCAAAATATGATATTCATTGGCCGATATACATGTGTATTTTAATTCTTTAAAAAAAAAACGCGTTGCATTATAATTCTTTGGAAATCAAAGATCAAACATTTTAAGCTTTGAGCCGTTATACAACTGGAATAATCGTCACACCACTGAGGAAAATATTCTACTTAAACCTTTGATCTACGAATTGATTTAATCTCCTAATTCAGTGACTGATCCTATTTGGAATTTTTATTGTTATTTCAATCTTTATAATAGCATGAAACGAATCTGAGATTTTGGAGAATTTCGAAGCGATTTTTTCGTACTTTTTAATTGCAGATTTAAACACTAAAAATTCAATAATTCGATGCATGCGTCAGATAAGTAATTTTAAGCAAACGGGAAATGTGGTTTTTTAAAAAAATGCTACTTTGATTAACTGATTTAGAATCTAATTTTTGTGAAACTAGATACTGAAAAAACTGCTTTGATT
Organism: Argiope argentata; assembly: GCA_026289955.1. Classification (NCBI taxonomy): domain Eukaryota; kingdom Metazoa; phylum Arthropoda; class Arachnida; order Araneae; family Araneidae; genus Argiope; species Argiope argentata. Next base: position 7,995,511 of record JAOUZG010015275.1, on the reverse strand, counting down.
AAGTGAATCAAATGCTCAAATGAGCGACAATGAACTGACGAGAAAGACTCAATGTAGATACGGCAGTCGGTCTCATTTGCTGACGAAAAAAATGAACGATCGATCGTTTGTACTTTCTAATTGCCGATTTATTGTCTAGATAGTTATTGAGGTTGAGGTGAAATGAGTAAAATCTTCTGTGAACATGATTTTAAGAAAACATTTGAGGATGAATAAATAATATGAGAAAATTATTCTTAAGTCTTGGTACTTCAACGGCGCAACAACCTCAAGTTTCTGGTCGTAATTTAATCATTACGTCAAATCATTCTCTCTACAGCCTCTATGAATTTCTTCCTTTTTCGGCACTGAACCAATGTAGAGAAGATTATACGTGAAACAACGATATAGTTTAAAGAGTCTATCTTCAATGGATTTCCAAGAATGTTTTGAAAAATTGAAATAAGCTAAATGTTAATTTCAACTAATATCGGTAGTAATTTTAAAAGGGAAAAAATGATATTGTAAAATACAATTTTTATGACTAAAGTCGGTATATTTATTGGACAGATTAAGCAAGACTATTTTTTTTAAATAATTGGGATTACTTTCTAATTTATTATGACTACCATTTAAATTTTTGTAAACCCTATGCTCGATTAATGTGTTTTATAAGAGATCTAAAAATAAATAATAAAAAAAAAACTTAAAAACTTAGAAGGCATGATTTCAAATTATTAATTTGACAATTTCAATTAATTTTAATAAAAAAATTAGAAGTAAGCGGATAAAATATTAATCGTTACCAGTGGAAAGAGATGAGACTGTAGTCGATGGCTGTAGATATGGTGCCTCTACATTATGTGAACTAGATGTATTGGATAAAGGATATGGATTTCTTGCTGTTTTAGGTTGACAAGGTGACCCTTCTTTCCATTTACAATAAGCCTTTTGTACCTAAAATCGAATGCAAATTGAATAAATTAGAGATAATTTTAAAGCGAAATTTATGGACATTATTCTTATCGTAAGATTTTATTTGCCTACTGATAATACCTCGTATTATTTATTTAAGTGCAGTTCGAATATTTCATTAAAATACAGCAAAGCATTGAATATACATCTTTCAAAGGATTGTTATTAAACAAGTATTAAAAAAAAGTATAATCGAATCAAAAAAAAATTTAACATTACAAATATAATAACACTAATACCAATTCACTTTAAAGAAATAAATACTTTTATAAGTATTTAAATTATTATTATTATTATATGCAAAGTATTGAAAATAATAGTTTTAATTTAAATTTAAAAAAATTATTTAAAAAATGGAAAACATTATACCTTTATTGCATATCTTGAGTACAAATTATATAAATATTATTTTATATGACTAATGTGCAAGCATGTAACATTTGAAATAATTAATTCGAAAATCTTTAAATTAACATTATAGAATTTTCAATTAAAAATATTTATTCACTAATAATTTACGAATATTAGTTATAGCTTTATGAATAGAACAGAATAAGTTTTTGAAAGAAAAGGAAACAATTTTTTCACGTTCTCACCGTTAAGTTACGACTACATAAATAAGTTTTCTATTGAAATATCGGTTATGAATAAAGTGAATGCCATGATATCGGTATGCTAGTTCACATACTTCTAAAAAGTGATATCTACACTTAAAATATTCCATTGTTCTTCAGTATCGAAAAAGACATCGGAACGACATGTAATTGAAGGTTTATGTCAAATAAGCGATACATTTACCATCATTACCATTTTACCATCATTACAATGAATAACTCGAGACTATAATAAAACAATATATAAATGAGAAACATATAAATGGTATTTTACTTTAGTTAAACGCCGTTTATATTTAGTGACGCCGAATCCAGTGGAATTAAAGAAATGCAGCAACCTTGGCAACTATTTTAGAAATTTATTTCTTAAATCATTTTTTTAAATCTTTAACGACTGTTTCTAACTAAGATTTCGATGAAATTACATTATTAGATTTAAAAAAGGCAAATATACAAGCAAAAAACACCATTTCCGTTAACTAAATATGTCGTATAAATGTATATCACATAATTTTCATTGAATAAATTTGCCATAAAGCAAAACGCTGCACTTTTTTTCATGAGTATAATCACCAATAACTAGTTAAATGCTTTCTTCAACTGCTATTTGGTTGGGAATATCAACAATCGTTCTAAAAAAACTCAATTAAAAGGGTAAGAGAATTTCTAGCTGTTTCTCACAGAAACTCAAATTAATTTGGGTTTATTTAGAAAACAGTTTAGCATGTCCACATAAATGCTGGGTTATCCCTTGGTGTCCTTATTGATTCTTTGAATCTTAACTCTTCAGCCCTAATAACTGAATAAATCTTAAATCAGCATTCTTTGAATCTTACTTTTCTTATCTAATCTCCTCAACTGTTTTCTAAGTTTTTTTACGTCACTTATTTATATTTAAAATTCAAATCGAATTTTAAGATAGGAAAATAAAACTTATTTCGGAATACATTATTTAAAACCTTTCTCTTGTTTTAGTATTCAAATAAGAACAGGCTCTTACGCTATAAATCTACAACAACGAAGTAATCTGTGCTAGAATTCTTAAATATGCATAAGAATTTCTTAGAAATAATTGGAGATATATTAAAAAGTAATCAAAAATAAGGGTTGAGTATTTTCTTTGTTTATTTAAAATAAAGTAGGGGACTATCCGATTTCAAATGTTATGAGCAGGATTATAAAGCATATTTTAAAAACAGAAATCACAGCCTACTATCTATATGAGACTCAAGAAGGAAAATAAAAGCAATCCTAGGAAATATTCCATACCTCACTATCATGTAAACCAAGGAATATGAAAATTGACAATCCTTGAAGGCAGTTGAGAGCAGCAAATATGTAGGCCAGTATAGGCAGCTTCTGCACCATATATAATAATAGGAAAGCCCAACTACTTCCAATGCTGAATATAACAAGCCAGGACTCACGATTTCGAATCCTAAAATATATTAATATAAATTTTTTTAAAGTCTCATAATAAAATAAGTCGTATTTTTAACTATTTATAGATTAAATTTATTTCTGCTTACCTTACTGTAGCAATTTTTGATATTTCCTTATTCTTCATGGAAGACCAGCAGGTTTTACAGATAATTAAAGTTAAGAATATAAATGCACCCTATATCAATAAAAAGAGAGTGTTATTATTTCAAGATCGAAATTTTACAAACGTATCTCTAAACTTTGAAAGAAAGATTTTTACCAAGATGCAAGTGCCTGCTGGTCCAACAAAGCAGAAGATGTAGTAGTTATCAAACCTTAAGAAACAGTAGTCCGGGGTGCCATAACTTCGAGCATTGACCAAAGCTGATATACACAAAATAAGAGCAGGCATTCCATATGATACGATAGAGAAATAACGGATCCGACTGTTGTAAGTATTCTCTACTAACAATAAATACAGTTGAAAGGTTGACAAGAAAATCCACATGAACACGGCTTGTAACAAGAAATGTAGAGTACCAGCTAAGACCGAACATATTATGCCGCTTTGATCAGAACTTCCCATGTATACAATTTCAGCCAATAACAAGCAAATGCACAAATGCTTATGAATTGTTGCATCATCAGTTGGAAGGCTCCTGAAAGGTTAAACGTAAATTTTACAACTACTGATACAAAACATAAAACAAGATTTTTATTTATTTTTAGCCATATTAAAATAAAATAAAACCAATATATTTAGAATTCTGTATAAAGAAAATGAAATTATACTAATATTTTAATTTGGATAAATAATAGACAACACAAAATTGGCATACTGAAAAAAATTCAAAATATTTATATACATTCAATGATACAAATGCATATTACATTCATTTACTATAAACAAATACAAAATTTTACCTGAAAACATGTAGTAAAATGGCAGTTATTAGGAAAAAGACTATTGCTAATCCACAACTAATGAACACAATCATTTTTGAAAAGACTCGATTTTCAGTATATTCCTGAAATTTAGAAAAGAAAAAAAATTAATCAATTATTATATAAATTACATTTATTCCAATAAACGCACTATATATCATAAAAAATATAATCATATATGAATGGTTTAAATTTTCTAGTGCCCACGCCTGACTTGGATTCTTCTTTTTAAAAAAATACTTCGAATAATTAAAGAGTTATTTTTAGGTTTTGAGGTTTAAAAAAAAGAAAGAAAAAGGATATAAATAGTTGCCTCCTTATAGTGGCATGATTATTCTTGAGCTGTCAAAGAAACATTCACAGAATACGAATCCATAAGATTACCTGATAAAGCAACCTATGACTTAGAAAAAAAAATTTCCACTGTTGAAACTGTATTCTTGGACACTATTTTGAATTCATTAATTCTATAAAAGAAAATTCGCCTCAAATTCTGAAAGAATTTACAAAAGAGACTTTTAAGACATGTTTTGATGACTGGAAAGAATGTTGGCAGAAATGTATGAGAAGGAAATGGAGAAAAATGCTTTGAAAACAACGCAATAAATTGACACCTTTTGTGTTATGCTACAATGGTTTTTTTTTTTTTAAATTACAGTATAACTTTTTTTATATATACTATAGTATATAAAGGCAATAAATCCAGTTACGGTAATAACAAATTGTGGAAATTTTTTTCATACTTTTATATTATTTTTAAGTAAAGAAAGATGATAAAGAGTTTTCAGGCTAACGACAATAAAGGTAAGGAAAGGGGGTAATAAGGATAATAAAGGTAAGGATAAAGAATTTTCAGTTTAAGGGGAAGAGATCATACTCAAGGTAGAAAATCAGAATATATTTCCTCTTTTCAAAGCTATACATAAATAAATGACAAAAAATTAAAAAAATTAAAGATTTAAAAATATAATTACGATTTTAAATATTTTATTTTATTATTTTTATTTATTTATTTTATTTTATTTATTTATTTATTTATTTTTTTTTTTTTTGCTGTTCGCACATCTTGGTGACATTTTTTTCAGCATTAAAGACAATCTCTAACTATAATTTAAAACTAAAACTGATTTAGGTATAAATTGATGTTCAAAAAAATTATACTATATGTGCATTATTTATGATACTGTCGGATGTGTGTGGATTGCGTTAGGCCCGAACTCCCAATCTTATGGTTAGTAGCCGAGTAACATATCCGTTGAGCCTAAAGTGCACTTCAGTCCGAGGGATGTTATCTGGGTTATAAAGCATTCACCACAATACAATTATTTTCAATTTATAAATAAGAGTAAATAAAGATGAAAAATGGGGTTTGAATAAGTATAAATTCTTTTTTAAAATAAAATAATCGCTTTATCACTCACTTTTGGGGCCTTCACTTCCATCAACAGAGCAAAATTTGTTAAGTGATCACATTCACATACAGCATGAGTTTTGTTCGATTTCTTAAGCCAACATCCTTCTTGCGACCAAATTCTATAAATATAAATTTTTGTATATTAAAAACTTTGTAAAATTAAAGACAAATTAAAAGTTTTAAAATAGACAATTGGTTTTACCTTGCATTTAAATCCCAATAAACACACTGGGGGTTCGTAACATTTTCTTCCTGAAGAAAAGTAGGTAATATGAATTGAGTAACATAATATGGCAGAAAAAAAATGCAATTCATAAGCATTAAAAGAAAATATAATTACAAAATTTACTTTCATTAAAAAAAATCTTTATGTTTCTTTCCTTTGTACCAATTTATTTAAAAGATTAGAGATTAATGGTAAAAGATGCATATTCCTGCTAAAAGTTTAGTTTAATTATTCAATTATTTTGACAAAAAAAAATGCCACTTTTCTCAATTTGTTTCATATTTGTATAAACTGAGCGACTTTTAGCCTTTCCTTATTTAATGAATATATTATTTACTTTGAGAATTGTCTTTAACACAATCCATAGTCTACAATAATAAAGAGTTAATAAGTATAATTTTTTACGAACAATTTTTTTTTTTGCTCAATTATATATAAGAAATAAGCGATTTAATAATCCTTAACAATATTAATAAAACTGCAGTTTTAAACTATTAAATAAAAATGAACTGGCAAACTGCAATATTAAAAAACACAAATGTATTTAGGAAGTGCTTATGCTGCTACAACTAAAACACAAATGAACAAAACGAAAGTAGAAAATTAGCAAAGTCAACAAAGAAAAGAAAATCCGGCCTGATGATTTTCTCAAGGGTCACCATCAGGCAGGGATTCCAAAATAGGGAATTTTTTTCTGTAAAAGGCTTGATTAGTGTATAAAAATTAAGCCATTTTTGTGATTCAAAAAATCCCGACTAAGGCCAAAAGGAAGCACCAAATTTTATAAAAGTAAATTCCTTTACTTTAGCTTAAAATGGCTTAATTTTTAAACAACAGTCAAGCCTTTTACAGAAAAAAAATCTCTGTTTTGGAATCCCTGCCTGATGGTGACGCTTAAGAAAGTCATCAGGCCGGATTTTTCTTTCTTTGTTGAACTTGTTAATTTTCTTCTTTCGTTATATATATTTAATCACGAGTAATTGGTTATATTTATTAAATCACGAGTTTATCGGAAAAATCTATTGTATATCATTTCACAAGAGATATAACAACATGTATTAATATTTCATAAATAAATAGTACAAAAATTATAAGAAAATAAGAAAAATTCCGACAATTGTGAAAGGTATTTTTACCTGAATCAATTTAAATGTAATAGTTACAGGTTCAGGAAATTTTGTTCCAGAGTAGCTTCCAGTAAAAGCAGAAATAACTCGTGAATTGATAATGCTGGAGGAGTTTTGAAGAATTCCACGGTCACTGGATGCAACATTACCCAAAAAATCTTTGACATGCTTATAGGAAGCTAAAACAATTTTCACAGCTCCTGAAAAGCAAATATTAATAATTATAATAAATAATTTTTCCTATTATTCGTTTATTAAATAGCAAATCAGTTTAAAGAGAAAATAAATGAGTTATAATTCAGATCTCAAAATTTAACGAGTAATTTTCAAAATAAATAATTAAATATAGCATAAATAATCATATGTTCTTCTTATGTTCCGTAACATAAGAAGACGAAATTTTCAAAATTGTGAATTATAATTCTGAAAGTTTTATAAGCTGTCATCTGAATTTTAGTAACTCTGTTCGAGATTGCAAGAATTACAACTCGCTTCTTTTGATATTCTCAAAATCAATGATGGCAAACTATTTGTATTAATTGGGAAAGACAAGAAATTCATAAAACAAATTCATGTACATTAAAACAACAGTGACTGGAGGATAAAATGATATAGATGCCCAGGCTACCAGTTTTAATGGGCGTCAGTAAGAAAAAAACTTTAGTACGCCGTTGGCTCCTTTTTAAGTCAAATATTGAAAAGGAGACTGAAAACTGAGGCCAATACCTGCTTTTAATCGTATTTCTATATTTGAGTTGACAAAGAATGAAAAAAATGCATTTTAACCCACCCGATAGTTAACCACATTACACAATTATACTGATATGATATGATTCAAAATTGTTAACAAACAAAAAGGACACGCCCTGTTTAATTCCCCTCACTCAATGCATTTTTTTTTTTCATTTTTTTTGTTGAGTTTCCATTTTCCACCAACTTATATATCTCGAAAATTTACTAATAAATTTAATCATCGTTTGTATCATACTAAAGAAAACGGAAAAACATATTATATTAATCATATTACGCAAAAATTAATGCATTCCAAATGAGATTCTTTGAAATTTTGATTAGCTTTAAGGAGAAACCAGATATTCAAAATATCTCAATAAAGCAATTTTAATTGACAATTTTCAAAGAGGAAATTCAACACAGTCTGTATCAAAGCTTATGTATAAAGAAGTACTTTTACACTCACATTCATAAATTAAGGACAATGAAAGAATTACACAAATTAAACCAAAAAGGAATTGAATTAAATCGAATCGATAAAAAAACATAGAACCAATACCATGCAACAAAGGTGCAGAACAAAAATGAAGTTCACGAATCCCCAACGTCCGAGAAAAATAAAAGAAAGTAATTCGAATTGATAATGTTTATTCATTCAAGTATTAACAGTTACCAATATATTTTTTCATTTCTTTCTTTTCGAGTTAATGTTGAATTTTTAGAATGCAACAAATACACCTTAATAAATATATTTGGCAATGAAAAGCACAATAAAACAGAAAATCGCTTGATGTTAATTGTAAAAACCATTTGAATTGGCAATGCAAAGTACAATACAATAGAAAATCGCTTGATGTAAATTGTAAAAACTTACCATTTGAAGCTGTTCCCAATAAAGCTTGCATGGGCAAATGCAAGGAATCTTTAACTTGCTCCCATGCAGCATCTTCCTTTTCTTCTTCAGATGGAAAAGTAACCTGGGACACTGACCAAACATCCAGTACACGAACTGACAAAACTAAAAAGAATGATACAAATAATAATTAAACTTATATGGATTCAAGAGAAATTCAATATCCGATATATTTTTTATCTATATGTACACAAGAATTTAATTTAAAAATTAAAGCTATCTATTAAGAAAAGCCAACCAGGCTTTTATCTGAAAGTTCAAAAAATCGAATAATATGAACTTTGGACCTTTTCTAAAATTCTTCAAAACCATTAACAATTATTTCAACTACAAAGTAAAGAAAAAAAACATTAACGTGAGACTAAATTAACATTTTTTAAAATTTTCGTATTTAAAATAATTAATCATATATGCATGTATTAACTGATATTAATAATTCCCAGCATTTTTATTAAAATTTATTAAAATTAATTCACACGGAGAAACTAGTCGTCTAAATAACTTATGATTAACTATATTGTCATGAATTGGGTAAAGTTATTTTGATTTCTTAGTGAGGTTTTTGGCGGCAAATTTGGCGAGACTTGACATTGAGAAATGTCTACTCTTTTCTAGAAAATGCGGTCTTCCGAGAGTACATAGAAGCCTCGTTGAGCAAACCGCTCAAGGAATTTACATTCTTTGAGAAAGTGTGGCACTAAAATTCCTTTTAATTATTGTAAAAATCTACAATGAAAGTAAAATGAAGGATACTACTTTTTTTTAAACTAAGTAAAGCTGGAGCCTTTTCCAAGATCTAGAAAACCATTAATTGTGAAAATATTTCGTTTTCCGTCTAAAAAATAACAAAAAAAAAAAAAAACGAACTTATGCAAAACACTACATAATAATAAATTCTTCATTCCTTTACTAAACAGTGACAATATTTTTTTTTTATTCCTTTACTAAAGAATGAAAAATATATATTGTTCAAGTTCACAATATTCCTGTCTAAAAATATTCAAATATAAAATAATATTCAGTGGTAGTGATGTTAAAGTTTTTGAAATGTGAATTATGGAATATGGTTTAATTCAATAAAGATTTAACAATTTTTAAAACATATCGATTTTACTAATCAAAATTTTTGCAGGATAGTTTCTTAAAAACAACAACTTTGCAAATCTTTCTGAAAAGAAAGAAAAAAACTTACAAATGTTGTGTAAAGCTTTTGTAAAAAGGAACTTGGAATTGTGAGCAGAAGCAAGCAACCATCCACTTTGTTCTAATGCTTCAAGAAGTGTAGAAGCAATATTCTTCCTTTCTCTAGGTCCCAATTCTTTCCAAGAGGATGAAACTTCCAAAAGGTTGCTGGTTACATCACTGGCACTCTAAAACATTAAAAAGTATATATATATATATATATATATATATATATATATATATATA
>JAOUZG010015275.1:7935649-7985336 GCA_026289955.1 Argiope argentata | reverse complement strand
ATATATATATATATATATATATATATATATATATATATATAATGTGAGCGATTAATTAATGCGTTAATTGATGTAACTATTAAGTAAAAATATGTATTTTTAACATTTTATTTCCCAATTCTTTTAAGCATTTTATTCCCCCAGTCCTTACACAACTTTTAAGGAATCAATATAAAATTGAGATAAATAAATTTCAGCGAGGAAACATTAGACAGCAGTCATTGGCACCACTAGAAGTGCCAAAGCATTAGACAACAGTCATTGGCTATTTGTTAAAGTAGACATAAAGTAGACCTTTTCATTTTCTAACAAAAATTGAAGCACAATAATGTCCTATTTCAAGGCTTTTGGGTTTGATATATCCAACTCTCCTATGATTGGTACATTGGTATATCATGGCTTCTCATACCGTTGGATAAGAAAATAGATTCAAGTTAGAAATAATATTTCAGAATTGAAAAAGCCATGATTATTTTCCCATGAAATAACCGTTATATTTTAAACTAATAAAATGACATTTATAATGAAATATTCCATGAACATCATTGTCACTTTGATGCATCATAAACAGAATATTGTAGGAGATTTACACATTAGAAGGAAAATTAGATAAATAGAACTAAAAAGTTGAATAATCATGTTATCACAAATGAAATATATTTGGAGCTAAATAACTAATGCTTTCACTGAATATTTTACTTTAATAGCCAGAGATTTAACGTGCCAAAAAACCTACACCTATCAAATATCGTGCAAAGTCCCCACGAACGCGCTGAAGTGCCGCAGTACAGCGTATCATGGAATCAACTAATTTGTGAAGATATTCTGTTGGCAGTTCAGACCATAATTCTTGCAGGACAGTCCACAAAGCCATGGTAGTGCGGGGTAGTGGAGATTTTTTAAGGACGGCACATTGCAAAACATCCCAGATATGGTTGATAATGTTCATTTCAAGAGAATTAGGTGACCAAGAGAGGGAAAGAAATTCAGATGAGTGTTTCTCAAGCCACTCGGTAGTTACTGCAGACATGTGGGGTGAAGCATTATCTTGTGGAAATTGTCCTGAATGCAGAATGTGGGAATCCATCAGAATGCACAAAAAGCATGAATGCACGCAGAGAATCACAAAGGATGTTAAAGTATCTTTGACCTGTCATGGTAGTGTCTACATACATCAAAGGTCCTATTTCATGCCAACTTCACATGCCCCTTACCCATACAGAGCCTTCACCTGTTTGAACAGTTCATTGTAGGCATAAGAAATCCATATATTCATGGAGTTTTCTCCACACTCGTATACAGCCATCCAGCAGATACACTTGAAAATATGACTCCTTAGATCAGATAACGTTTTTCCAATCATTAAGAGTCCAATGACGAGCCCAGGTAAGGTGCAGAGTTTTGTGCCGCTGAATCACCAGTGGTACATGAGATGATTTGCAGCTGCGAAAGCCCATATCAATTCGGTTACGTTGCATAGTGAGTAAACTGACACTTGTTGATAGGCCTGCATTCAAATTCTCAGGAATTTCAGGAAGTGTTGAACGTCTATCTGGTGTAATGATTCTTTTCAGGCGTCGATGATCCCGTTCTATCAAGGCATTTTTCAAGTCGGAGATATGAAGTTTTATAGGAAACATGGTATTCGTGGTAGATCATAGAAATGGTAGGGTGCAAAAATCCAAATTTCATCTCTACTTCGGAAATGCTGTGTTCCCTCTCTCGTGCTCCTTCGATTAGTCACCGTTAAAGATCACTTAAATTTTGATAACCTGCCTTTATAACTGCAAGAATCGATGTAATAGCCTCTTCAGACACTGTTGTCTTATATACGCACTGTCGACCGCATCGCGTTACGCTAATTGGTTGAACACCTCCATTATTTGCTTACGACCTGCTATACCAGTTTTTCTGGCTCCTCAGTATATTATATTATATTATAATAGTGAAAATTTGATATATATATATATATATATATATCTGTGTGTGTGTGTGTGTACTATGAAATATATATAGTGTACATACTTTATATAATAGTATATATACATAGTATTCTAACATTCTTCCGCCCCTTAACCTCCCTTTTTTTATTAAAAAATTATAATTGAGGACGGCTTTTAGGTGAGTTTCAGATATTTCGCAAACGTACGATTGATACATTGTTTAAAATCCAAATTTTAAAGATAAATTAGAAGATATTTACATTTTAATTTTCTAAGTAATTATTTGAACAAGGATGAATTGTTAAATCATTGAATAAAATCCAAATTCTATGGCAACATAATTTGACGCGATTTTACAGTTTTTAGTTATATAACTAAAAAGTTATATTTAGTTTTTAGTTATATAAGTTTAAGTTATATAATGAGCACCTAATTATATAACTTAAATTAGTTTATATAATTAGGTGCCTGCTTAAAAGCAGGCGAATCTGTAGGAAAATTTTAAAAAAATTAATAATTACCTCAAACAGCTCTTGAAGTAATTGATGCCGTTGTTTGTCATCTCCAATGTCTTTCATTTTATCACCCATTTTAGATACCAGACGATGAAGTATTTCAGAGGCATGTCTCACATCTCCCCCGTACAATGGTTTTCTATGTGTCATCACAGAAAGTTCGGCTGCTATATTTACAACAGAATCGCCGCCATCTACCTATATATTTAAAAAAAAGGAAAAAATGAGGGAAATAAAAGTTATTTGATTATATTTAGTAGCATCATTAATGCCAATCCCACTGTTTTGTATTTCCCGTTTCTTTTGCACCTTATTACATTTTCGAATCTGGTAACCCGTAATTGATTAGAATGGAATATTTTGTTTTGCTTTAAGTAAGATTTTGATACGTTATGCCGTTTCATCTCTGATGCACGGATCATTTGATTAATTAAGTATGCTTCATCTGTAATTATGCCCATCAGTTTCTGTTATCAGCTGTAAATACGTTCATCAGAAATTCTCTGTCCTGTGTTGTTCAAAATAAATGGATACGAAAACGAAAGCAGAGTTAAGAGTCATTACAATCATTGTAATGTTTTTAAAAACTTTAAAACATATGTGCTTTTGTAGTTGCTAAGCATGACCATCAAGGGGTGAAAGATACAAAAGAAGATGTAATAATGATTTGTTACAAGAATCGGATAATCAGATTATCGAATTTCTGAAAACATAAACTAGCTATTCATGGATTTTAAAAAAAGTCTTGTACAAAAAAAAAGGTTTAAGGTGGATTTTGTGATAATAAAAATAACAAAATAAAAATACTTAGATTGTACAGAAAATGTGTTCTTCATCAGATTGAGGAATTTGCATTCGAATTATTTGATTTTAAATTTAAAAACCAAAAATTGATGAAATTCAAAGAAAAATATTTTTTAAACGCACTTTTATCCAAGACTCAAAATGTAGGGTTCTTTTATTTAATTATTATTTTTCACTTTTTTTCTTTAATTTATAATGCAGTATTTTAAATATTCTCAAATTGGCAGTATTTTTTTTTCTTTTCAAATTGACTAAAATATGCCCTCAGTGATATCCAAATAAATTTTTAACTGAACATTTAAATTCTGAACATGTTAAATTAATGTACTGCCATTTTGAATATGCGTAAGAAAATTCATTTGTAAGGAAGAAGAAATGAAGGAAAAAGAATGTATTTTTAAATTTAACCTTTACTACTCTGAAACAAATGATGCTAGATAAAGAGATATAAAATGAACCCAATTCACCAATCAGAAGCTACTTCTGAGGAAATACAAATGTGTAGGAGAAATTTGTTTAAAAGTTAACTTTTAAAAAATTCTTTTTTCTTTAGGAATCATTTAAATTTATCATATAATTTTAAAACCAGAAAAAATGCTACAAATCTAAAATTTGATAATTTCTCATTGAATAAATCGTAAATCTTAGAATTTTTAACTCTAATGAAAAGGATAAATATGGAAACAGTCGGTCCAAGTTTATCCTGTTCTGGTGAATTAAAAACAAACAAACCCGAGATTTCCTTTACATTATTTTTAGCATTACATTATTATTTGCTCAGCTTTTATTTAATTGATATTTATGAAGAGCTAAATATTTATTATGAGAAAAATGGTTACTCTTTCACACAAGAATAAAGACTACAACTTAGTGTAAAGATTGCATCTTTATAATCAGCCATAGCGGCTGTGAAAATTTTAGGAGTTTAGGAGTTGTAAGTTTTTGGTTCTCCATTTATATTTAATGCTCTAACTTTTAAAATATTTATAAAAGGACTTTTGAAAAACTGTGTGTTGTTGAGTTAAATATTAAAGAGAGATATTTTATTTACCTCATTCTCTCTTTAACTGTGTTCAGAATAAAGATCTTAGGACCTTTAAAACTTGACAATGGGCCTAAGACATTTTGCATCATCAGAAGAAAAGTTTGAAAATAAAGAAGAAACTATCATTGCTGATGAATTGTTCAGGGAAATTTTTCTTGATAACATGATAAGGTCCAGAAATAAAATTCAAAATCATTGTTTAACAAGACACAGATATTATTCAGCAATGTATATCCAAATTTATAAAATGAAGTGATTGTGTGTGTGTCAGCGCATGTCTGTTACAGAGCTTAACAGGATAGACTATTACACAAAAGTATTCTTTAGAATGTGAGTGTGCGCAACTGATAAAGTAATTTTAGAAATTGTAATTAATTGAAGGGAAATCTTGATGTTTCCGAGCCAAAATTTCCAAAATTATTCCAGAATTTCCATTTTTACACAATTTTAAAAGTTAGAAAAACGATCTTTTTAATGATAATAATTCGACTTACATGCAAATTTTTTTTCTGAATGTTGATAATTTTTGAAAAATAAATTTTGCATGATTTTCAACCAGGATTTAAGTGTTTCCTCAAATAGTTAATAATGTGATTTTTTTCCCACTGCCGAGAGTTAAGAAAGAAAGTTTTCTAGGTTTAAATTCCTTAAATAAAAAGGAGAAAGAAATTTTTAAAAAACATATTTGACAACAGAAATTATAAAGTGAAATTACATTTGCTCAAAAGGCAACATATAGCTTAAAAAAGATTACACGGTGAGTTAATTTTTAAATATCATTGTTATTTTATGGGATTCTTCATCAGTAAACTCCTCCTTTAATAAAAGTACGCTTAAGCAAAATTAAATAAACCAATATCCCAGGTAGACTATCTGGTCGTAAAAGGTAGCAGGCAACTTATATATTGAATAAGTTTTTTTTAAATATAATTACATTAGTGTCAAACTGTATAACAATAAAGTCGTTTCTATGATACATACTCTGTTTCTAAGGTTATCCACCCACAAAGAGCTGCATTCACTAAGATCTGGGCTATCAGGTACCCATTGAACAGGATTACTTCCACATCGCCATCGGGCTTCACCTGCAAAGTGGATGCATTTCATAAGAAAATAATTTTATAAGCACTGAAGAATAGTAAAACAGAAAGAGAGAGAGAGAGAGAAAAGATGAAACATTTTTTTTTAATTACTAGGAAAAAAAAAACTACAGATGTTAATAAAAGTGTAACGAAAGAAAAAAAAATACATAGAACATGCCATCGGGTTTCACATAGAATATAGGTTCATTATGCAGGAAAAGTTTTTTTACTAATCATTGAAGATGTAGCGAATGAAGGTCGCAGTACGAACCTGTGATGTTTGGGCCTGTAGCCGAGTAACATACAGATCAAGCAAAAGGGACCCTTCAGCTCGAAGGATATTAACTGGCTAGCGTTATAGTACTTCCCAACCAGTGAGCCGGCGAAGAAGTGAACGATTTTTGTATTGTGCCAAGTGTTATGGCGAGTTGCTGCTTGCTTGTCAAGTGGGTCTGACAATTTTTTTTGTTTTGCTTTTCGCTTTCGTCAAGTGAGTCTGACGATTTTGCTGCGGGTAGATGGTGCCATGACTGTAGCGGAAGGTTGCGTTGTCAAGGTCACCAATGTAGCGAATGAAGGTCGCGGAACGAACCTGCGATATTTGGTCCTGTAGCCGAGTAATATACCGATCAAGCAAAAGGGACCCTTCAGCTCGAAGGACATTATCTGGCTTATAAGACTAACACTACAAAGAAAATAAAGGAAACACAATAAAATAATTGTAACTATAGACAATTGGTTCGGATAAGCCTTTGGATGCTACAGTGTAAAAGAGTGTTGAAGGGGAAAAAAACAAATTAAATAAACAACTTACGCTTCAAAAACTTCAGGATTGTAACATATTAGACAGAAAATGAAAGTTAGTAGACAAACAAAAATTATAATTAGCATAAACAAGTTAAGTAGTATGAAATTATATTTACCAAAAGTGCCACCAGGACATTTTTGTACGACTTCGTTCCCAGCTTTGGTCCAATCCCAAGACAAATTTCTAGACTGAACTGGATGACAATATTCTTTTTTGTTAAAAGATGGTGCAGTCGTAATAGGCTTTGTAATTTGGTAGAAGGGCTCTGGATAAGAAAAAAGGTAATCATCGTATCAGGAATTAGGTAATAAATGCTAGTATGAGGAAATTTGAATTTCCACGGAAGGATAAACTACTTACTCTGTGTAGTCAAAAGAACAACAACAGGTAAACGTGTAGTTGTAGTTGTAGGCTTTTGAGAAAACGTAGATGTTTGCAGATTGAATGGCGTTGTCAGCACTGTCGGCTTAACAGATCTTGTTAACGGAATGATTATTGGAGGTCGTGTAGTAGTTGTGGAAGAAGTACTTGAGACTGCTGAGCTTGAAGAACGTGCGGTTGTCATAGATTCTAAGAAATGAAATTGGCAAATATAATTCACATCTATTTACAAGTAGATTTATGTCTGTCATTAGATTATCAATTAAATTTTAATATCGTTTTTAAATAGAACATTTAATGCGAGATAAAACAAAACCACGACGACTTAAAAAGAGTGTTTATTAAAAAAATTTCTGCTGAACAATTGTTACTAATTAAACTAGTTATCGTTAGTTTGATATGATTCATATTTCTGGGAAAAATTGCCAAGAAAAACTTTTAACATGCGAAATCAATCATTTTTATCAACAGATTGAGAGTGAAAAACAGCTCAATCTTCTTTATCTTAATGTTAAACTATAATGAACGCAATTATTAAACTCCAAAAATGAAAAATGCAAGCTAACATATATGGAAATATGTAACAAGGAAAACATCACTTATAAAAATGAAATATTTTATGCTGATGAAAATGTATATATTATAGCATTATTGAGAGATTAAGAAGGGAGAGGTTAATAAACCACAGAAACTAAAATAAAATATAAACAATACTAGGTTTCAGTTATTGGACGAAGGTGAGTTCCTGATTCCTACAAACGCACTTAAAAATATATATAACTAATAAAATATATATAAATATTGTGTCCATCTAGCGTTAGGTGGCGTATGGCATTTGAAACAGGGGGGGGGGAGTTTTACAGCAGATATCAGAAAAAAATTACGACTTTTAAGAAGAAGGTGAGTACAATATTTCACTCAAATTCATTAAGATATCGTATTTTAAAAATTTTAATGAAACATGTTTGAGAAAAGAACAGAAACTACCAACCTGGTTTGCACTGGTACTGTACTTCTAAATATTTATATGTACCAGGGCAGGGATCTGCGAAGGTTTCACTAGTAGCACTCACTATACAACTTGACATCAGATTGCATCTGGAAAGAAAACACAATTTAGCCCAAATCTTCGTGCGGTGCTTCAGTTCAGTCAAATCCTTTTAGTTACAAAAATTGTTGAATCCAATGAAGTTTAGTTTTAATTAAAAACAAAATCATTCTATTTGAAATTACCAAAGTCACTTGAAATTGAATTTACTCAGAGTTTCTTTCTCTTATAATATAATCATAAATTTACGAAATGCTACTGATTGTGAGTCCAATATAAAAGTTTTCAAATTAACAACAATAGGGGGAAAAAGCCCCCTTCGTAGACATTTGAAGATGTACATTTTACTCACATTTATTTTCAAAATATTACCTTTCATGAATTACGTAGTAGGAACGATGAGAAGTGCAATCAACACTCCAATCCAAGCTGCCATGCTCATTGCATATGCTTATACTGAAGCGTCCATAGTTGGCACGAAGTAAATGAATCAAGTAGCCTTCTTCACAGCTTATATGCAGCTGCCCACCTTCACATGCATATGATGTTCGGTAATCTGAAATTCAAAAGTTTACTGGTCATCGTAGCCCTAAAAATATTACATGTCTACAAAATACAGTAATATAAAATAAGAATCCAGCACATTACTATTTTTAACTAAGTACTGAAGCATTAGTCAAAATTGGTATATTATATCATAGTAGTCGAGTTGTAGTAGTCATAGTAGTTGGAAGAATTGGCATATTATGAGTCATAGTAGTCGAGAAGTAGTAGTCGTCATAGTAGTTGGAAGTATTGGCATATTATGAGTCATAGTAGTTAGATTAGTGGCCAATGAAAGAATTGCACGGATTCGTCTGATCATAAGAAATTACTTAGCCTAATTATGAGTATATTTGTTAAAGCAGAATAACTAGTATCGATAAAAATGGCATGGTGTGTACTGTGAGCCTCATACAACGACATAGTATGGGTGGTATTCTCACAAGGAGTTCAAGTGAAATTCTTACAAGGCGTTTCATTGTTAGTTAGGGGATAGTTAACATTATTATTTTTATAGTGGCGGAGGACTACCTTGCTTTTCTAGCCCACAACTTCTCGAGATACTCTAAGGAGACAGGAGAATGTAAATCCAACTTTCTCCATTAGCACAAAATACACATAGAAATCTATTTTAATACTCATTATGGAATGGCAACATACAAATATAAACATGTCATTGCATTAATTTCAAATTGCTTCATAAAACATTTTTACAGCTGCATCGCAATGATCGCTTCGTTTATCTAATTGATGTAGATGCAACATACAATTAAATATTTTGGGGAGGATTCGACGAGCTACCAAAAAGTTCATTCAGTCGAAAGAAAGAAGATTTAAAGGAAATAAACAGGCAGGCGTTGAATAGAAAGTTCAATATGTTGAAAAAGTAGGCGTAACCGTCGCCAGATGAGTAATCGTTATGATTTGTCAGAGGAAATTGATGGTTATAATTCCCAAAACAATTCCCTAACTAAAACGCTTTTTGCATTATCATGAAGTAAAAAAATTATCCTTTTAATGATATCAATTCATTTTTTATACAATTTCTCCCTTAATTTTAACAATATTTTTTAATTCAGTTTGATGTACAATATGTAAGAATGTTTGGGGAAAAGGAAAAATCACTCACTGCTTTCAAAATCTTCAATCTGAAGCGTTATCTTGCAAAGTGGGCTGAATATCACAACTGGCGGTGTAAAAAATGCTAAAATAAACTCGCCAAATAAGCGGAAACGTCGGTTAGCTTGAAGAATCGCTGACTCTTCACATTAACCGAACATTTTTAAATACTATAATGGAATTCAAACTCATTCATCAAAACATTAAGTCGGTACTTTTACTTTTGTAATAGGATTTTCATTTCTGTCGCGATTTCGCAATATATATAATTTTTAATTTTCAAAAGAGCGATTTAATTGAATTCGTGTTTTTCAGTTGTATCAAATAAAAGGATAAATGTTAAAAAAATATATTTTATTTTAAATATTTTACAGCTTAAAAGGTCAACTATTAGGGCGAGCAAGCTTGCCACCGAAGGCGAACATATATTCGGGGTAACTTGTCTCGAAACCTATTTCCAGAAAATATCTTCTTACATTATTTCAGCACAGAAAAATCATTTTTTTAAATTAGCACGGATCACTTCAAAAGTAATGCAGTTTTTCACACATCAGAGGTTACGAAGTTCAACTTAAATATACTTATAACATCATTAACATATATATATAATTAACATTTCTCTAATTAGGCAGATCCTACTACATCCATCATTAAATGCTCTAAAATGGAAGTGAGGAGAAATAAATAGAAATTCAGAAAGACATCCAATCCAAGCTCGTTTAAAGCATATTAAGATTCTGCCGAAACATGGCATGGAAATTAAGCCTTTACTTAAGGAACATATTTTTAAAAATTTATGTATGCTTAATATTTCTGATTTCCTATATATATATATTGTTATTAATGTAAATAAATGAATACTCACCAGATCTCCTGGCAGTTGCAACAGAAAGAAGCAACCCCAAAATGAGACCGATTTCCATGACTGAAAAAAAAAGCAATTTAAATATTAGAAAATTAATCATTTTAATATTTGAATCATAAATCATTCTTTATCTAAACATTTAGTACACAGATATGGCGTATCTTATGTATAAGCATAAAGAAAACCCGCCGGTAATTATTGAGTTAAGATTTGCATACTCAGCTTACTTTAAGAATATTCCGACTAAAGTCAGCTCTAGTTGAAGTATATTATTCTATAATAAAATAATTTTTCGTCTTTCGTAAGGTTCATTTTTTTTTCAGATGCATTGTGTTTTGTTAAAACAATAACATTAATTTTGGACTATATTCAGATAAGTAAATATAAAAAAACCATTAAAGTTGCCATCACTTATTAAGATACTTTAAACTTTGTTGTCTCATTAAGACTAAAATATTGCAGTTTCTAGTAGCACAAGCTTAGGATCTAGAAGCTTGATCTAATTCATGAGAATTCAGCAGTTTGATCTAATTTTAGCATGAAAAGTAAGAACCTGAGACGCTCCATTAACAAAGCCGGGACTTTCTATACGACGCCAAGTAATATTAAATAAACGAACAAATAAACAAACATTTACCGGTATTGTGTAGTTAAGTTGTACTCTTGGCTCTAGTTGGCGCTACTTTAAAAACAAGAGACGCTCTTTTCGGCTTAAAATCTGCTGATAAATATCATCAGGGCATGTCCATGTCCAGTGCCATAAGTAACAATATATATAAATGGACAGTGTACATTTTCTTCTCAGAACAGACAATATTATTTATGTTGCTGACTCGAGAATTACAAATTGAATATTGGCATTTAACAAATTTGTCAGCAAGAAAAGATCACGAATATTACGAGGAAAATCCTAGACCTAGTATTAAAACATTTAAAACGCCAGTCAAAAGTTTATAACGTGTATTTTCTTTCTTTGCTGTAAACCAATAGGGAAATTAAATAGTTAATATTAATCGTGGGATATATTTTATAGGTGAATAAATAGAGAATGGCTGTAGTACATAAAAGTTTATTTATAATTCAAGTTTTATTTTCTTTCTAAAAAAAGGAATAATTTTAGATAACATTTATATCAAAACTTGATTAACTTTCATTCGCTGCATCGTTATTTCTATTGCACGTTAACCCCGAATTTCAGAATAAAAGGTAATATAATTCAAAGTAACCCTAACGTAGGCGCAGATGGGTTTTGATGCATCATGTGTTTCATCCATCTTCAGTCAACTGGATCGGAAGTTCGCCACATGATTTTGAGTTTTAGTGATAATGTCTATGCCGGCATCTGCTAACTCAGAAGTGATTGACTCGTAACACGCACATTTTATTTTTGTACTGCCCAAAATTAGCAAAACTGTTAAAACATGTAAGCGAGGAAAGGAAAGAGTTAATTTTAACTCGTAATAAAAACAATGATTAACAGAGACAGGTTTAAATGCGTGCAAACCACGGAAACAAAACAAAACGTGATCTCAATGCCATTTCACGAAAGGCTCTTGATTAAAAATATATTGTAAAAACAGATATTCTGATTATTCAGCTTGTAAAAAAATAAAATAAACGTGATTTAAAATGCAAAACTATTACAAACTAATGAATAATGCATTACAAACATTGATTCTAATGCGTTTTTTAACATTTCTAAAAAATTATTTTAAATAATAGTTTACTTGTAAACATACACCTACTAAAATTTATTAGTTATTAATATTCATAATTGTGCCCATTTTTTTACCATGCATTCTCAATTAGAATATATAATGTAAATATTTTATGATGCTTAATGTTACCGCAGAAATTTTAACGGCACCTTTTTCAAAAGGATTCTTTACTATTAATAAAACAAAATACGCATTCTTAACTAATAATAAAAAATAATAATAAAAAGCTTTCTGAATGTTTTTTAAAAAAATTAAAAGTTAAGATTCTTTTACCTATTTATAAATAATTAATGCTTTATTCCCGATATATTTTGAAATTGTGGTCACAAGGTAATATTTCTTGAACACAAATGAAGTCACGAAAAATATTTTCACCATGGGGAGGAATCGATGAATTTTCTGAGAGTATAATAAGTTTAAGAAGCATGATTTAAAGCCAATGTAGAAAATACAGGATTAGATTCCTGACAGCGGAGAAACTGACAAGAAAATTGTCGCCTAATTTCGAATACCAGACATTTTGAGCGAACATTATGCAAAAATATTTAAAAAATGCCAGCAAAAAAAGAAAAAGAGGGGGTGGGAAAAGATACTCAAGTTACCAGGAAATAAAAAAAGTAATAAATGATAACTTTGTATCGATTTGTAATTCATATTATCAACTCTGCGTTCGCAACAGCTTTTTAAATATTTACGACATAATGAATAAATAATACGGAGGTAAAATTTACAACATTATAGAAATTTGTTAATAATACTTATTTTGATCACGAAAAATAAAATGCACAGCAGCGTAAAGGGCTCTAAGTATTAGATTTATCTCTGTGTAGATTATGAAGTTGTGGGTGTAGGTAGACTATAGAGATCAAATCACAGTCGTAACTTGGACTTCTTGGAATCAAATCTACACTTTCGTCGCTAATATATATTTTTTAAAAAAATATTAGAATTATCTATAGAACAATATATAATAAAAAAATTTTAAATGACATAAGAAGCGATTTAAATTCGTAAGATTTAATTATTATTTAAACTTATTTCGGATTCAAATTTTTGACTTTTTTAAAATTAAATTAGCTTATTCTTTTTTTAACCAAGCATTAAGCAAATTCTTTGATTTGCCGTCTGGCAAGTTTTATTAAACTTCCACATTTGACCTTGCCTTCAAAAAATGCTTAGCTAATCAATTCTTTTGAGTTTTTTTTTCGTGTTATATTTTTTTAACTAGTTCATTTGAATAAGTCTTTTAAAAATTAATTAAATACATGCACATAAGCAAGCATGCATGCATAACAGTTTTCAGTCATTAGCATCACAAGAACTAAAAGCAATTCAGTTTTTAAAAAAACAAAGAAAAGATATGAGCACGATGAAAATATTCACAGCAATCTTTCTGTTGTTCAAGTTGCATTGCTAGTCTTAAAATTTTTGTTATGCACTCAACAACGGAATTCGATCAACATATTTATTTAAATTATACAACTTTTAAAGTTGTTCATTGCCATCTGCAATAAGCATATTCCATATTTTGAAGTCATTTGTATTCAATTAATCCTCCAAATTTAAGAAATCAGTTAGTTAATAATCTACAGTAATTATTCTTGCTTCATAACGAATGAAAAATGCCATAAGAATAAAGGCTTCTTTTTTTTTTACACAGTTGCTTGCAAATATACATATTTTGAAATTACTTACCTAAAATGGAAAGCGTAGAAATCTGAAGGCATACGGCTGATCAGCAGTCAGGACACCTAGAAAAAAATTTAATATTGTACTTACTTTTATTTAGCATAGAACTGAAGTTCTGTCTTAAATAATTGTTCTGGGCAAAATCTGTCATATCCTAGTAACTTAGCCAAGAAAGTCTTTATTTACAGTTTAGATTATTAGACGAAATTTTTAAAGGAGTATTTCTTTATAATGTATCAGTCTCATCAGCCAAATTAACATATCGAACACCAATTTCCTAAAACAACTGAAGAATCGTTTTCGTAATTTAATAAAATATTTAGTTCTTTAAAAAGTTTCAATTAGTCAATGTAAGTAAAAAATCATGTAAAGCATTGATTATTTTTTATTAAATGAATTCCAATGTTTTTAATTTCAGTATAATTGTAAGCTCATTTACTCAAGAGTTTCCTCCAGTCCAGACGCATAGGATGTAGGAAACTGTTTTTTTTATATTAAATTTCCTTTAGAATATCCTGTGTATCTTGAAATAGTACTATAAAGTATTGCTTAAGTTCACTTTGGTTTTAACATTAATTCGATATTCCGATTTTACTTTCCAGAGATATATTTTAATGCGTTGATAATGCATCATTTGTTGATGATAATTCAGTCAATTACCTCAAATTCTATAGCGTTATGAAGAGTTTTTATTCGAATTGTGCTTTTAACGTCTTTTTTCACTGTGCACTCTCTGAGATATACATTCGAAAAACAAATTTATTAATTCAAACTTCATTAATTTGAATCTTTATGCTCTGATTTTTCAGAAAAGTTCTTATCGATTCATTTTATACAGCTTTCACTAATAAAATGTTTTCCCAATGCATTTTCTATATGTGCTCTCGAAATCACACGTGATAGTTTAAATTTCGTTAATTCATGTTTTCTCTTCTTTTAAGATTTTTATTTTAAAACCTCTCATACATACATTCATAGATTTTCCATTGTTTGTTTTTGAAATGCAATTCAGTTCTTCATGTTGAGTTCTTCTTCAATAAATTTCTAATAAAAAGAATTTTAATTATTAATCTTTTTTTTTGGAGCCAAACATTAAGATCAGAAATTCGAAAACTGTCGATGCCTCAAATTAATTAAAAAATTTCTTTGCTTTTGAGTACTTTTTATGCAATGTCAAATAGAAAGTGAATAGACTATTTGATTGTAAAACGATTTTTTCAAACAGTTTTAGGTGAAAGTTCAAGATATTTCAACATCTTCTTAGTTTTTGGATGTTATAGCCAAACATCCATTACATCTTTTCCTTGTATTACATTTCATATTTCAGAAAAAATATACAATTAATAGTCTTTATAAGGTAATTTAATTACCTATAGTGTAAATAAAATTTTCTGAAAATGAGATGAATATTTTTTCCTAGAGCTTTATTTACTTTTTGGGAAACTAAAATTTTCTGAAAAATACTGGTCAAGAAAGCAGATTAATTTCTTTCTTAAATGGTCGTCAAGAATCACCAGTTAATTTATACGACTAAACTAAATATGTTCTTTCAAGAAAAGACTACTTTGACACTTTATTATTATTTTTTGAATTTTATCTATATAAATTAAATGTATCAAAGGAAATTATGCCATAAGCCCTGTTTCGTTTGAAAAATGATTTGTAAAGGACTAATTATAAATTTTTCAGATGACGAAAATAATTATATCCATTATTAATAATTTTTATTTCTTGACTAACTATAAATCTCTTAGTTATGAATTGAATGTAGATTAATCTGTAGTTTTGGAAAATATTTCATTTATTTATTTATTTAATATGGTGGCTCCAAGATTCTTTCGATTCATGACAGACACCCTTTCTAAATTCAAATTTCCACACCACGTCCAATGTAAAATTTTATTAGGGTTTTTTTTCAAATAGTCAACAATTTTTATACAAATTAAGTAAAAATAAACAAAATACATTTTAAGATTTCTTAAAAACTTACTATCAAACCCAAATGTAAGATAGATAAACTAGAAATTCAGTAAGACAAATTAAAAACCATATATTTTCTAAAATCATGAAATTTAACTAAGCATAATTATTCTCTTTCCCTTTTCCCTATTTATGTTTGCTTGATATTTGATTTTATGATAATAACTGCTGATAACTCAAATTTTCATAATTCAAAAATTGAATGAATTTTAAACGCTCTGAATTTTAAGCGCTTTTGAACACTATGCGATACCTGTTTGCACCCTTTTGAGAAATTCGTGGCTCTCAGGACACCGCAAAGCACATTTGGAAGCCACATTTCTAACAATTGGAAGCCACATTTCTAACAATTGGAAGCCACATTTTCAACAATTGGAAGCCACATTTAATAATTTATACTTTAAAACAGTTACTGACTTTATATGATTTATAGAAATACAATTTTTAAAAAGTGCACGAAAAATACTGCCCATCTATTTGATAATTTTAAAATGTCAAAATCTAATTTTACGACTTCCTAGTCGCACCAACTTGAATACATTTTGTTCCTGTTATAATAAGTTTGATGATAGATTATTGGTGAAGTGAAAATTCCAGATTATAATTTTTGAATTAAGAGAATAAAATTCAAAGCATTTAGGAAAATAGAAGTAGAATTTAAAATTCCAAACGATATTATATCGTTTTAAAAATATCTAATTTTCATATAAAAATTTCTTATTAAAAGCTTTATTATCTTCGAATAACGTTAAACTCTCATGAAACTGACATACATACCAGAATATCTTTGCCTAATTTAAGCTTTTATTAACATATATCTTAAAAAATTAATTAGGAGCTACAGATATTTTTTTCCTACATTTCTTCATTTATAAACTGAATATTCTCGCATTTTTGAAATGTTTACATTAATTTTGAAAAAGATATCATCTTTGAGTTCACTATTCCAATTGCGAATGAATGACGCTTGGTGGTGGATAAAGCATTCTATTAAAATTATCAAGGAAATATTTTTCTTCACTTTCTTTATGAAAAATGTTTCTTTCAAAAACCTATTGTTTATCTTAAGGAAAATAAATACTGTATATTTCATTCTTTTCAAATTTACTTAATAAACTGAAGACACATGTTGAAATGAAAGCTTTTAAATATCTGGTATTCATAGATATGATTCAGAAACGCATTTAATAATTTCTTCAAATCTTTCTGCCTTTCTAAACATACAGGAAATACAAAACAAAACACGAAAGTGAATCAGGAAGATGAGAAAGGATTCTTTCTGTATTAAAATAAAAATTCTTTGGTAACAATTAAGACGCGTTAATTGGGGCTAAATTAGAACTCCGAAATTAATTAGCTCTTTAATGAGGAGCTTGTTGATCTTGAATTCAGAATGTTGAATAGAGTTAAAACTCCAAATGCGTAAACAAGAAGGAATGAATGTCAATGTGATGTAAGTCATCTTTTCCTTACATTAAGAAATCACTAGGGGAAAAAGGGATCTAAGAGAAAGACGTTACAGTATCAAACTATCCTTCCATTATGCAAAGAATGAAATATATCTATAAACAAAGCAGCTTAGTTTTGCATAAGCAATTGTTTTAAAAGTGGTATAAGTTCTAAAATTCATACACTAAGGTATTTAAAGATTTGCGTTTTGGTTAACTAAAAAAATATTAATAAAATTTAATAAATTTTGGGCAATTATGAAACTTGAAATAAATAATTGAATTCTTTGCATAATTTAGGAGAATTTATGAGAAAAAATAGTTTTTTTTAGATACAAAGGATTTAATAACAAATTACAATAAAAATATCTAAATATTTGACGTTATTTATTATAAATAAAAAACATCAAATTTAAATTTATATTTTAATTGATTCCAACATTTCTTAAACTTGCTTTTAATGTAAAAGTAATAATTTAAATGAAAGCTAGAAGAAAATTAATAATAGATTTCACCCAGAAATATCTTAAGTTTTGTATTTGAAAAAACAAACTCTACAGTTATTGTGTTATTAAAACACTTTTCATTCTAATAGAAGCTTGTAGTAATATTGTTGTAATAAATAATTAGTATGATCAGAAAGTTATAAAAATCACTAAAAAGTTTCACTTTAAAAATGTCCCCGCTATAACATTAAACATCTTAGGTTTAATTTAAAAAGATCTTTTACATAGATCTTTACAAAAGATCTTTTTATAAAGATCTTTTGTAAAGATCTATGTAAAATATATAATATAAAATTTAAATACACTATCAGTATTTTTTTGGTTTAAAAAATAGACCTCATACCTCAATAATATATATAAAAAAACCCGCTCAAATTAGAATGAAATATTACTCGAAATAAAGCATTGCCAAGATATTAATTCTAGTCTTAAAAGATATTAGGAATGAAAAGCAAATTAATAATATCAGCAAACATATTTGACAAATATAAACTTTTACTATTGAGTTGAAAGCAATGTTTTTATGTGATATTTCTTAAGGAGAAAAAATAAATACATAAGATCTTGTCTTAAAATTCTAAACGGGAGATCGAAAACGATAAAAAATAAGAAGAAACGCAGCCTTAAAAAAGAAAGGAATGGTAAAACTTTAAAAAATTTTATACAAAACTTTGAAATTTTTTAAGACTCTTCGATATTCGAAGACCTGCCATTTAAAGCACTTTTTTATTTGTTACTAGCAATGCTGCATATTCGCAATCGTTTAAAAAATAGTAAAATGAAACAGCTAAAAAAAGTTCTTATTATGAATTGTTTTTTGTCCCTTTCCATGTCGCGCAAATTTTAGAACACGGTCGGCCAAAGACGGTACTGAAACTGAAAATGCAAAAGCAGCTGCTACCTTATTTTGCAATTCTGATGACAGTCATTTCTTTGTGTGGCTCACTTTTCGATTTTTCAACTTCAGCTTCGGAATGCTGATGGCGGGAAAATGTATTTTCGACATCTTCGATTTCCCCATTAAGAACACAGCTTGAAAGTTAAAACTGAAGAGGCGAAGCAAGGTAAGTTTGAAAACCATATCAAAAACTCTTAAATAACATTGTTTTCAAATACCTTGCAACGCAAAATAGTTTTAAAACATTTAGATTCAATTCAAAATGAAAACAGAATAAGATTTTTCTGCGATGTGTAGAAAATCGATGATATTGTGATCAGTGATAGAATCCTATGCATCCTTTTAAGCTCTCTACTTTAAATGCAAATCCTAAAATGAAATTTTAAATCTTTCAAACCCATTTTGCTCTATGAAAAATTTAAGAGGAATTGACATAAACTGGATAAAAAAAAGTAGAAAAACACTAACATTAAAAAAAGTATTAATAATAAGGATTTTTTAATAATTTTTTTGCTGCAATTATTTTTAGAAGAATTATTTTTTAGATCACTCGACGAAAATTTTTTAGTATTCTTTACCATGATATTTAAAAATAAAGTATAAATAACAACAAATAATAGTTTCTTTCGTTTAAAACCGTGTAAAAATAATAGAAGGACAGTTATAAAAAGAACAAAATATAAGCAGTATTGGTAAGGAATATTCGTTCCATTAGCTTTTATGACATTGAATATTCTGTTTGGAAGTGGATTATACAAAAATTGCGTTTTTGTTAGAATATAATTATCCCATGAGATATTTAATGCCACTCAAAGCTAAAAGGGAGATTCAAACTGCTATCCACCAGCGTATACTCTACGAACAAGCATTCATTAAATTTTTTCTACTATATTCAGATAGGGGTTTTTAGCTGGTCATGGTAACGTTATTTGCAGCGAACCGATTTCTAACTCTATTGGCGGTATGGATAATCTTCATCTTGTTGAAACATCCAATGTTCTCCTCCTAATCCGAAGCCATAAAGAAGAAGCTTAGAACCCAGAACTTTAAGGTAACCTGTATGCTTCTCCCTACCATTAAGAAAGATTGAACTAGTTCTTCCTCCATACCCAGCTGCTAACTAGACTATCCAGCTTCTTCCTCCCATATGTCTAGTTGGATAATATTGTTTTGCATTCTTCAGACAGTTCCAGTAGTATCGATAACCGTCTGGATCATCTAAATTCATCTGGAAATATCACAGAAGTCCATTCTGTGATCCATACCCAACTGCTAACTAGACTATCCAACTTCTTCCTCCCATTTGTCTAGTTTGATAATATTGTTCTGCATTCTTCAGACAATTCCAGTAGTATCGATAACCGTCTGGATTATCTAAATTCATCTGGAAATATCACAGTAGTCCATTCTGTGATCCATGACATGCACTCCTTACACCAAGACAAATGATTATTAATATGTTTTTTTTCCACTTATGATGATGCCTCCGCTTTTTGAAAACGAATCTTTTGAACCTTGGATGTAGTTGTATACTGTTTGCTTGGACGCATGAATAAGTCCTGCTTGATTTCGAGTTTTTGCAGCACTTCCATTATTCTTTTTATGCTCATTAGCAAGTTTTATTTTGATACGTTATCTTTTTAGGTCTACCCGTTTTTGTTCTTAGTCTGTTTGGAATTTTAATAAAGTTAGAAATTCTATTGGGGCTGATGTGCAGTATATGAGCGATCTCTCTAATATCTTTACCTTCATTTTTAAATGCAACAAGTTGATCCTTTTGAAAATCATTTAAGGTTATATATATACATCTAGGCATTCTGAAATTAAAATGTCAGTGAAATTTTTGCAAAATAGGTTTTTTTTGAGAAAAAACAGTTTTAAAAAAGTATATGTTTACTCTTCTATTCGTGTAAATTCCACCAAATTAAAAAAAATGTAGTAAGTACCCTTCTACCTTTTTATGCACTGTAAACCATATATTCTCATCTTTCTAATTATAAATAGTTGTAGTATTTCATTTTTTCAGGAAAAAAAAACATTGTTAAATAAACTCTACATAAGAATCTATTAGCCAGGATAAAAATATTAAAAAAAAAAAAAATTCGGAAAACGATTGTCCTACTTTTTTTACGTAGCGTATATGGCAAATAATAATAATTTTTTTAATGACAAATCTGCGTATCTCGGTTTGATTGCATGAACTAGAACTTGAATTTGAAAAAAAAAAAAAAAAAAAACCACATTGTAAGAGACTCTTAATGCTTATAAATCATCTGTTTCCTTTCTTTCAAATGAAAGCTTAAAACAAGAGTTTGCGTGTTATCGCAAGATTTAATCTTTCGTTTACGTTCCCATGAAACATTTTCGAGCAATGTATATTTTTGCTTAGAGATAGTGAAGCTTCTAACAATGCGATTTATGATCTTGATTATTTCATATTGGGCTCAGAATAGATATACAAGAATTGAAAGAATTACCATAATGGGATTTTGAACAATTATTCGAATAATTTTCCAACCAATTGTTCAAATTCAGAGCGGAATATTAAGGTAAGTAAATCATTTTTTATCTGGGGTAGTTATAGATGTAAAAACGGATAATAAAAAGCGAAACGCAGAAAATTTCAGAAATATTTTACAGCTTGTTATAATTTCAATTTTATTATATTAATATATTATAAATTATGCAAAAGCTAAAATATATATGGTTATTTAGTTTTAAGTTCAATCGAAATTTCACTTTTAGGGGCAATTATTATGATTTTTAAAAAAAGATGTATCAACATTTTAAGTATTCATTAATTTTATTTCATGAATCTTTTCATACATCCCAAAAATGTATTCATATATAACAAAAAAAAATCAGACTAGTTTAATAACTTAAACTACTTCACACAAATTTTAAGGTTAATTTAAGGCAATTTTTCAAACTTAATTTCCTATGTATTATCATTTTTTTCCTACGTATTTTTAATCAACTTGTCTTGTTTCAGGTCTGAAGAGATGGGCAGTTTTGAGATCATTTTAATTCATTTTTTTATGCGCCTGAGCTTTAATCTTTTGTATTTTAACTGGCAAATCATTATTTTTATATTTCCAGGACTTTATTTTCATTTAATCGATTAATTTAAATAGTTTTTATTCCATATTAATGATGCTATCTGGCAGCGAATTTAAGAACAATTTATTTCATCATTCTATAATGTTAATAATAATGAATTAAAGTCTAAAAAATAGGAAAAAAAATTCAAATAAAAAATTATATATTTTAGTATATTAATAAAATTGTCTTTTTAAAAACTGTTTTTATTTGCAATAGCTTTAAGTTCCAAGTATTAATATAAATCAGAATATAAATAAGCAGTACCATTCTTTTCATTCTACTTAATTCTAATACATTTACGTTCTTTCAATAGTTCTTTTATTTCGCAAATACTCCTTTGCTTCTACGTCATTTGATATTTTTTTCTTATTTCAGTTTGTTTTGTATAGTTGCTAACTTAAATAAATACAGTAATTGCATCTGTTATGAACAGTTTTCTCGGCTGAATGTATAAAACTAAGACTTACAAATACTTTATTAACTCTCATTCTAAATAATTTTTTTAAAATTTAACTTTCCAAAAATTTAAAATTTTAATCAAAGTAAATTATTTGATTTATCTGAATTTAAATAAAACAATGAAAGCGAAACATATTCTTTTATCGTTAAATCAGATTCCAGAAATATTGTAGAAAAAGTGCAAAAAAGTAAAAGCGTTAAGGCAAAAACCAACATTTAAACAGAGCATCAAAAGAAAATCCCAAGCTCAAACATGCTGATATTCGTTTACAGAAGAATATTTTTCTGCTTATAATTAATTCCACACGTCAAGTGTCAGAAACTTTTGGCTAATCGAAGAATATCCAAAAGTTTGACAACTTCGGATTGGCATTTACCGATTTAACCCATTGCAATCAATCATATATGTGACTCACAATGAAATTTTTTTCAATTAGTTCATAAAAGGATACTTGGTCACTCACTACGTCAATATTGATCTTTGGATAGATATCAATTATAGATCAAAATTCCTAAGCTTTATAAGAGAAAGATGCTTGTCAGATAGATTATTGCAAACCTTACATGATAAGAGAAAATCGAAGATTCATAATGGATTAAAATTAGAAAACAAAGATTTGCTATATTTTTCTGGAATATCATAGAATGAAAAGTTTTCATAAATAGGAATTCTCGTTCAGTTTTACTATGACAATCGTTCTGCAATTTTAATAAAAATTAAAAAACTAAATTTTAAAATTCATTGCTGATACAGAGAGAAATTTTTCATGGAATTTTCTGACAGCATCAACCAGATTGAGATTGTTTTATAGAAAACAAACTATTTTTTATTATTATTCTGCTGCTAAAAATATTTTTAATATAACTTAATTAAAATGATTTTAATTTTCTAAATTAACACAATTTAAAATGATGAAAAATTTATTGTAATATGACTTGAAAACAATATGATATTGTTTTAGAATTCTCAGGCTTTCTCTAGAGATTAAATAAAACTAATAAAAGGATATTTAATTTTTATATATCAATATGATATAGTCTATTTTATAATAACTTCTTATTCATATTGTTTAGTATGATATTTTAAAAGAATTAAGTTTCAACTAATCTTATAATTCACAATGACTGATAATAACATAGAAAGAAAAATACTTAAATTTTAAGACTTTTTCGTGAGATAAAAATAACTTGTTTTTAGTAAGATGACAATCAATTTCCTGATAAGCTGAGAAACAATATAACAGATTTCTTCATGGAATCCGTTAAAAGTTGAGACGTCCCGTAAAACATAATACATGATGATAAAATCTCTAAAACAGTTGTATTTTCGCCAGGACAAGTAATTATTTCCGATTTCTGGTTGGTTATACAAGATAAATTTCTAAAAGTTAATCTATTGAATCTCTTTTACTGTCTAGGGTATTACAAATATTATTATAAAACATTTCGTGCGTGAACCAATTTGCGTTGTTTATAAGAACTGCATGATCTGAAACCTTGTTTTTAAACTCCTAAAAATTTCGGAAATAGAAAGCTTTTCTTTTCTTAGAAACAAATATCAAAACATCAAGCATAATAGCCCGGTATCAGATTTTTTTGCTCAAGCTTTGTATGCACTGAAAGGGAAATTATTGGAGTCAATTGTGTGGAACCAAAATGATTCTCAAAATTATTTTTTGTTTTCCGTAGAAGTTTCAACAGAACCTCAAAAATCGATCTTTCGTTTAACCCGTACTTAACATACTATAAGTTAGAAAAAGTTTCAAAAACAAACTGTAATTGAAATTCTCTCTTGGAAATAAAAAAAAGAGAGAAGAATTTTTTTAAAAGCAAAGAAATGAAATATAAAATAAAACAGGAAAGGAACATTTTCGAAGAAGAACTTGGTTTGGAGTTTCTTTAGATGAATGGGATAAGTTATCACAAACTTTTGCATGGATTAAAATAATTAGAGATTGTGTGAATTATAAAGAAGAATAAAAAAAACATAAAACAAGTATTTCAGTTACAAAGAAAGGCTTTTTCCAAACAACTGAGGTAAATGGAATATTTCAGCCGTTTAATAACAGCCTTGAAAGAATGATGCGTAGGCAATGCAAAATAATAAAAGCAATTGAAATGAGTCGAAACGCCCTAGCAGAAATAAATTAAAAATTTCCTTTTATTTTAAAAATGATTTTGTTTTAGTTCGCCGCTTCTTTTCAAAGCAGCAAAAAATTAATGAAAGAACTTACCTTAGTAAAAGACAACGTGCCATTGGAAATTTCCTGAAAAGAAACAATTTTTTTATAATTAAAATTTGAAAAACTAATTATACAATAAATAAAACATTATGAGATTTCAAATATCAACAACAATAATAATATATAAAATATCTTTATATTTTTATAATCAACAATATAAATGAAGAACAAATCCTTTGAGCTTATTGTTTTTAAAGATGCGATTGATACTTCCGTATAAAATTAAAATTATTAACAAAATACCATTGATTAATAAATTATTAATCTAACTGGAAAAATTACATCCATATCTTTAATGCAAAATTAAATTATTTATGCTAGCAATTGAAAATGATATTTTTCTGTTTTTATAATTAATAAAATTTCTAATTTATATTTGAATGCAGAAATACATAATTTTTTTTTATGAAGCAATGCGTAGATTTGTATGATACAGCAGAAAAACATATGTTAATCTAAGAATCGATATAATTTCATGCCAATATTCTTTATGTGATCATATATTGGAATCAAGAATCTAAATTCTTTAAATCAAGATAGAATTTTTATGATTATAAACTGCATACTAAGGTAAACAAATATTTAGGAGAAAAGAAAAGTATTATTTTAATCATAGCAAAAGAAAAAAAAACTTACAATAGAGCTTATAGGTAAGACTGTAATAGTCGATTACTTTAGCTGAAATTAATTCGTTTTATTTCTAAAATCTAATCGGTATCAGAAATAGCAAATAACATTATCACGAATGCCACGCGCTTTTGTGTGTCGACAAAATGCCAGAATAAAGCAAGAGTACTGATATAATATGCCTTTCAAAAGATGGGAGCTTTTATTCTTTAATGCTATTTTTGAGTATATTCCATTATACATAAAGATAATGAATCCGAATTAAACATTGTAACGAACTTTTATACTTATAAATTCTAAACATATAGCAGATTCTCAACAATCCGATAAATATCAGGCCATTGATATTTATGGTTTACTATAGTGCCTTATTAATAGAGGTTCGTTAAGGATGAAAAACGCATTTTATTAGTAAGAACTATTTTAGCCGGCTTTCTGGCGCAGAGGTAACGCGTCTTCCTCGCGTTCTGGGAGCCCCGGTTTGGGCATGGTTGTTCTTCTGTGTGCTATCTGTGAGATGTGTGAATGTGCCCCCCCTCCTGTAAAAAGGGGCTGTGCAAGCGAATGTGGTGAGTTTGTAGCTAAGTCGTACTCTTGGCCCTAGTTGGCCCTACTGCAAAATCAAGAGACGCTCCTTCCGGCTTAAATCTGCTGCGGAGGGCTTGCCCAATATGGCAAGTGCCCTAAGTAACAACAACAACATAACTACTTTATTGTGCGAAATATCACACAGTTCGCAATATTACACTGAAAATGGCTTTCCTTATATTCATAAAATTAATAAAACAAGAGTAGCAACCCTTGTTAATAGTACAGTAAGGATATTGACATACTTAATTTAAGTGCTTTTAACGTTCCCCGTTCGGGCTGCTCAAAATGAGAACTGAAAAATTCTGGAATATTTGGAAGGATGTACTGGCGTTGAGTCGGATTATCGAGATTTCAATATATCAGTATGCAATACTGCCGGTGATTATATTTTGGAAAAGAGAAGAAATGTCAGGCTTCAAGATAAATTGATCTTATTGTAGAAGTAAATTAGTTTCCATCTTTAGAAATCCAGTCATATGAAATGAATTAAGGTTATGACTATATCATGTCCGTTGTTACTGCTAAACCGTCAGGAATGTTTGCTCCTTGACTGTTTTATAGTTAAAAAAATCGTCAGGCCAAATATTTATCGTCAGGCCAAAAGAAGAGTTCAAAAAAATAAGATTCTCTTCGTACAGCGAAGAGAATCTTATTTTTTTGAACTCTTCTTTTGGCCGACTGAATTCAAAATTCGACAAAAGTCTAAACATTTTTAACGTTAAAATCGCAAACTAAAATTCATATTGCTGAATCTTTGTACAACATGGCACACACGAATACTCAATTTATAGACATTGAATTTTTCGCCTTATTTGTAAAAAAATTGATATCAATCTACAATTTTGGAGACGAAAACATTTGTCAAATTTCATTGTCAGTGGTGAGTGAATTTCATTTTGCTTAGAAGTTCTATGAGAATTCTTAGAAATTCTA
This sequence comes from Argiope argentata, assembly GCA_026289955.1. Classification (NCBI taxonomy): domain Eukaryota; kingdom Metazoa; phylum Arthropoda; class Arachnida; order Araneae; family Araneidae; genus Argiope; species Argiope argentata. Next base: position 7,958,989 of record JAOUZG010015275.1, on the reverse strand, counting down.
ACACATATTCTAAAATAATAGTTTAATGTTAAAATAAAACTATAATATTCTGTAGTATGTTCCAGATCAAACCAGATTACGAGGAGCTTTTGGAAATGCTTTCACATCTTCAATGATTGCATTATTGTTAATTTTTTTTAATAAATTTCTTTATTTCTTGCTTAGTTGTATAATAAATCGTACTCATCAGTAATTAATTAAAAGATTTTTTTGTTCCTACTGAACTAAATAATAAATTACATTAACCCTCTAAAATAATAACTTTTAATCCCTCCTTAAAAAGTTTGCACATCCATAATATAACCAATTTCTTTCTCTCTCTCTCTATTTTGAATTATTGTTTTCATACACAGAGAGAGGGAGATATATAGATAAATTTCCTTGAAAATTTGATAACTGTCATTTTGGAGGAAAAACGACACACCAAATTTCATCTACCTATTTTGTTAATCAATTAAAATATCGGGTATGCAAACAACCAAATAAAAATCCAGAAATATTCTTTAGAACTCAGATGTATTAATGAATCTCCAAAACATGGAGATTCATAACTATTTTACCGTCATTTTTTAAGAGTTACATTACCGTATACATTAATACTTTTTTTCGTTAAATTAAAAATGGATCTCAAAAGCAAATGCCCAATTATAACAAGAGCGAAAGCTAGTGTCACCAGATTTTATAACTTCGTGACAGAAATTTCGCCACCTAATGAAAAAATACATTTATCGAACCAGACAACTAAATTGAGATATTCACGATAAAAGAAATTGAAGAAAGTTTATTTTAACAATTAATAAAGGGAAGGAAAAAGATTTTTCACATTGTATAGAAAGTTTTCTGAATTATCCGTGTTCAATTACTCGATGTCTTTTCATACTAAGTTGTCGTGCAAAAAAGACATATTTGAAATAATTCATAATTACACACTGAAAACTTATTCTGACATTTACAATCAATTTTTGGTGAGTTAAAAAACCTTTACATATATAAGTCGTGGCTCAATAATTGATTCACCAGAGCAACCATTTTCAAAGCAAACTTCAAATTTAAAAAAAAGAAGAAGAAGAATTCGTTTCGAAGTAGGCGGAAAAAAGAAAAGAAAAGAAAGGAAGAATTTATGTTGTAATTCATTTTAACTGTGATCTACAATTTTACAATCAATTTCAGTCTACTACGTTCTTTCCATAATCTACTACTGATGTCTATCATTCTACAATAAAAGCGAATTGATCTTATTTGCTACTTGAACGCCCCAGTTTCAATCTGATAACAAAGGACAGCTCGTAATTTCAAATCGTGGTTAGGCAATTAGAATAGCTCTTGTCCTGATACTAGCCAACTCTACAGATCTGCAATATCTCTATCCAGATATTGCAGCTAATATCAGATTTGATATGTCCCCATTACACGCCTTTTTAAAGGGACCGAATTCATGATCCTCTGATCACGACTCTGACAAGGATTTATTAGAAGAAAGCAATTCAGAAAACAATTCTACGATAATCTAATTGAAAAGATTTAGGAAGGTATGCATTCACTAAGCAGAGAAGTAATTAAGATTTTTACAAAATTCTGTACAGAAATATTTAGAAAAGATCGAAGGATATAATTTTCTTATGCTTTACCATGGAATTACATATACAGTTACATAGTTTACTTATGCTTTACCATGGAATTACATATACATTTTCACTTTACAAGGGAAGTATGCTGAATTTCTGAAATCTTTTTGTAAAACAGAAATGCCTTATAGTTCATTGATTGGCTCTCATAGAATCCGTATTAATTAATTACCCATGTAATACGGATCTTCAGTTAGTTAGGGAAGAATGCGTACACATAAAACATACTGTTTAGTCTTGCACGTTTTAGATTGTTTCGAAGTCTTGCTTTTTATTAAAGGAATATATGATTTCAGTTCCTTTTTTCCGTAGACGATGAAGAAGCAAATTTTTAATGTTTCCCTTTTTTTCTTTCCAATCTTAATCGCAAAAATAATTATCTTGTAATGGTAATTGAAAGAAAAAAACTTAAAATGAAATAAATCCATTAAATTTTAAATTTTTAACGCATTCAAGTAATTGTGTAATCAACTTTTGGCTCTTATATTTGGCCATACATATTTCTTATTCATTTTAAATTCTACCTTATTCAAATTTGAATTGAAGAATGTTTTGCAGAAGTAAAATTATTTGTTCAATAAATTAGATTGTCAAGAACGGTAGCGTAAATAAAGGAGGCTTTCAATTAAAAACTAGTATATTCAATTTTTTTCATAGCAGATTTTAAACTTCTGAAGACAGTCAATGTTATTGCCTATTCAGAATCACAGTGTCGAGAAAGGCGAAATTCATCACTTGAAGAAAATAACTTTACAACATCATTATTTTTTCTGTTTGACGTACTCCATCCTCTAAAAGCTAGAAATTGGGAAATCTTTTTGCCTCTTTTGCTCTGAAAAAGAATTCATTTTGGCGACATTTTGTGATGCCAATTTGAAATTATTCTTTAGTTTTGTTTGTATAATCATAAACAGGCGATATAAGATAAAGATATAGCCCAAATTTCTGTTTATTCAAACAAGAGTTTCAGCCATAAACCGAGTTATGAAGTTAAACAAATATCCCTGAATCTAACACGTCATCTGAGAAATTCAAGCTAAAATTTGTAAAAGTAACTTAAAATAATAATATTTTTTTGAATCAGCTTTTATTATTTCATTACTAAAACCAAAATATAGTCTATGAATCTCTTTTTTTTTTTTGCCAGGATTATTATTTAGTTTTCAATCTTTGAGAGCACTTTTAATGGCCTTGAATTTTATCAGCACTGAAAAGATTTTCAGAGCCAATGAGGGAATCCCTAGTCAAATAACTACGAGAATAAATTAAAAATCAGAAAAAAGGTATTCTATTCTTCTGAATTTACATACAATTCGTATTTTTAATTACATATTTTTAAAAAAGGTTATAAAATCAATAATGGGTAATTTTTTTAGTAATTCCATATTTAAGTTTGAAATACTGACAGTAAATTTTACAATAAGCCAAGATTTACAGCAGTTCGTCAGCTTTTGCCGGTGCATGTAATACAACATAAAACAGTTTATTTAGCATTGTATGAAAACTCTTGATGAAGCATGCATATGTTTACCTGAATGACAGTAAGAAAGTAGGTTTATTTAAATTTGAAAACGAAGACAAGAAAGTGGACAAATCTGGTTCCGTCAATGAAATGAAATTTTCAATAAGTAATTAATAATTGTCGCAGAATTTTCCATCAATAGTAAATTAAAAATAAGGATAGTGCAGGGGGGGATCCTAAAATCAATTCTCAAGAGAAACTTCTACATCTATTTACATAAAAAGTTCCATCTTTTTATCACAGCGACTTTCAAAGAATCAAACTTCAAGACAAGTTATGCTTCGAAAAGTAAAACTGCACTCCTATCAAAAATAAAGATTAATACAGGTACAGCATATATATCTTCTGAACATATTCCTGCTCTTGTTAATATCTCCTCTAAAGTTTTAACTACAAACTATAGCCCTTTTGAAAAAATAGACCTTTCTAAGTGCAAGCTTACTACAATTGATTGTAGCGAGTTTGACTACAATTGATTGAAGTGAGCTTGAATACAATTGATTGTAATTATACAATTGAAAGTAGTAGAAGAGGAATGAAATTCCTTCTACCATAGAAATGACTATGTAGATTTATCATCCAGAAAAAGACTAACATATCAAATATTTCTTTAAAAAATAGTCTTCATATTTTAAACATTGAATAAACAATCCCGAAAGCACTCATTTTTAGAAAGATTTCGGGATTTGAGTAAACACTGTCTGTAGCATCTATTACGACAAAATGCACAGAATTCTCCCTAAACTTAGGTTAGCAGCATCTGTCTATTCATAAACTATTACTGACAGGCTTAACTATGCATTTAGAGATGGACAGGATTCAAAAAGTTTTAGTTTTTAAAAAAATTTGAAGAAAATCTTGTTGACTGATATTTTACTTGACAAAATCATTTGTCCTCTTCAATCACAAGACTTTTACTGTCTGTTATTTATAAAAATGTTAAATTAAAATTATTTCAACTCACGTATTCAAATTATTCAAATATGCACGTAAGCACGGACAGAAACCTTTTAACTTATCATCGAACTCGGCTGATATTTATTCAAAGTTCATAATGCTGCCGATTCAAATATTTTTATTAAAATGAGACATATGCAATTTATACATAGTTCTAGTTGATATGGAGAGGTTTTTTTTTTTCGAGTTTTGTATTGATTGCACTAAAACACACACAATTTGTTACAACTCAATGCCAGAAGCCTCATTTCTCATCATATACAACAGGAGTAACACCTCTAACAGACTATGCAAAATATGGAGGATCTTAATGCTTTAGGATTGAAAGAAATAAATTCATAAAAAAGGGCATTATTTTTACTATTGTTAGTTTTGGGAAAAGAAAACCATGATACTTTGTATCTTTTTTCCCGCTTGACAATTATTATACAATTCTGAAGCCGGTTTTCTGTATTCTATAATATAACTGAAATATGAAAAGGCAGAAACATTTTATTCATTGACGAAATTAATTTCCAGTTTATAATTACTTCCCCATTCCGAAATAATCGACACTCATATTCAAATATATTCTGAAGCAAAGGAAAGAAAGGTATTGTATAAACACGCTATAGCTTCATTTGAATTAATGTGAATTATAATTGAGATTATAATACGCATTACATCTGATGAAATACTAAGAAAAAAAAGGAAGAATAACATCAATAATGAGGATATGGAAATTTTTGGATGCAACTCCTAAATGATTTAAAAATACTTTGCCTCCGCGGACCATATTTCTTTTAATTGATTTATCAATGGGGAAAAAATCTGGTTGCTTCAAAACCTTAATTCAATTCGAAAAATTACAAAATTCTGGATGATATCCAAACATAAATATATAATTCTGATGATGAAAAATTAGAAAGATATTAACAGCTATTTCCTTTTGCCGCTATTAATTTATAACTTTACCTAAGGCTGGGATCCGTTTTTGGACTTGACTCCTTTGCTAACCACATTCACAAGTATCATCTTCAGCAACCAGTTGAGTCTTATCAGTATTCAGAGAGAAACACCCACCCACCGAGCCATAAGGGATGGTAAATCATGCTGATGAACAGCGAAGTATATAATAAACATTAAAGGCAATTTTCACCTATAGTGATTACAGATGATTCACACAAGTAAATTTGCATATTTATTGTGACTTTTAACAACGGTGTTTATTATTATATTGAAGTCTACATCCTTTCAACTACTTTTTTATTCATTCCGCCGAACTCTTAACAGGGATACTTACATTAACGACCTTACAAGCTGATGTCTGCCTAGAATATTGATGGTCGAGTGGTATATGCTGTTTTTTGATTATTAAAAAATTGAATGATAAGTATCAATACCTTAAGGGAGCTTTTATTTTGAATTTGAATAAAAATCGATTCCTGCGAGTCTAGATTTTTAAAGCCCTGCCCAATGATGTCATGTTTTTTAAACTTTATTTTAATACCTTTGAGGGAAAAGAAAAAGCGGATGCAAAAATGATTCATAATTTGCATCGTAATCACCATAATTACAAATTATCATAACTTACGACACTGGTAAGAAAACTAAAAGTTACAAAGTTCTAAGAAATATTTTACAATTTAAAATTATTTTAAATATTTATTAAAATTATTAGCATAAACTTTCCACCCATATCAGTCTCAAAGTACTAAAGCTTATCGGATCATCTGGCTTTAATACTTGGTAACAAAGAAAGTTCACATTTTCAATTTTCCACGAATTAGTGTGATAAAAAAGGTCTTTGGGCATAAATACTAATTGTACATTGGTTCCCGTCACAAAATGCGAACAAAAATCTGAAGTGAAAGTTTAAAAATAATCCAAATAAAAGTTTATGGGAAATTAATCCCAAGACCCTTCATTTTTCATAGAATCTTAGTGATAAGTGAATAACTTCGCTTCATTTAATAATTCATTTCTTTTATTAACTGGTACTGAATAGTTTTGATCGTCTAACAATAAAAAAAAATCCCAGTTTTTAGGAAACATAAACAAAGGATTCGATTACACACAAGTTCAAGAGCGAAATTACGTAAAGGGAACATAAAAAGATATCTCAGAGAGAAAAAGGATAAGACAATAGCGGCTTTTATCGCTTTCCGACATAACACTTCGCTAACCAATATCAAAAACTTCCGTTAACTCAATGAGCTTCTTTTGTTTGTAGTTTCACCGTGGAGTTTTACGCTGGGAAGCTTTCTCGTGTAAAGATGATTGAAATTCCAAATAGTCTGGTCGTGAATGATTAGAATTCTTCGAACCATATTAGTAGTTCTCACACTAAAATAGAACATTTGAATATTTTTTAAAGTCACTCTCAGCATTAATCATGCTATTGTTAATATACATTCTTTAACAGAATAATTAGCTAGCAATTACACAGCTTTAAATAGATGCTTCTCTTTTGTATAGGAAAACATCAATCGTACACTTGGGAATTTTTAAAAAATTCACATATATTTATTCATTTTCAGTATTCACATTTTTATTTATTATTATTATTTAACATACACCATTGCATACACATCCTAATTTCAATCAACTCGAGTAAATTTTCACTATTCTGACTAATATTTATAGAGTATATAACAATATTCTCCAAAATAGATAGACATTCTCACATTTAAACAGGACTTAAAACTAATAAGATGCCACATAATCTCTTCTCTTTTCTAATCTTGGGGTGAGTTGATCAATAATTTATGATTTTAAAAGCGTTTCATCAACGAAAAGAATTTAAGAGTATCACTTTATAAATAATTATGTTTGTTTTGATATTGTATTGAATTAGAAAGCAGAAAAGCGGGATTATAGTTTCATCAATATATCTATATATATCCATTTATATATATATTGATGAAATCATAATCCCGCTTTTCTGTTTTCTAATTCAATACAATATGAAAACAAAATTATGAATTTGAAGCATTTAATAGCAAATTTAAACTTGATTTGAAATCTTAAGAAATTATGTGTTTTTACTTATATGCTTTATTGTTGGGCAAATGAAATTTCTCACAAAAAAAATTTTCTGTAACTTTTAATTAAAGAATACAATATATCAAAAAATCATGCAAAATTAAAGTGTTAAACATATCGGTAAACTTAAGGTAATATTAGCTGAAGTTTCCCTCTACCTCTTGATAAATTAAATATAATATTACGAAATAAAAATTGCTGCATAAGCGAAATAAAATCTTATAACAGTGAAGAGAAAAATGAAATAGAGTGGAGATCCTTTCATATCTGCAATGATTAAGATTACTAAATTAAAATTCATAAAAATAAAGATTTTTATAGTAAACGAAAATAAATAGGAATGCTTTGAAAATTCATAAAATAAATTTAGAAAGATCTCATTTCGAAAGGGGAAAAATACATTAGGAAATAATTGTAAACGTAAGAAAATATTATTTTTAACGAAATTCTCAACAAATACCATTTGAAAACAGAACTCGTGGAAACCAAGTCGGAAATCTACGGCATTGCAAAAGCTTAAGTTGCTCAACATAATGTAGATTTGAAGTTTCCTTTTAAAACATTCAACACAATGAAAGGAATTTATAAGTTTTTTTTATTCAGGTATTACCTTTTGTCTATAAACTTTGCAATTTCTAAGTTAAAATTCTTTTTTTTTTAAAAAAAATTAAACCAAGGCAATAAAAAAAAGTGGGAGAGTGGAAAGTAAGAAAGAGAGTGCATTGAAAATTCATTTACATTTTCGAAACTTTTACTCATTTCGAAAAAACGCAAGGTACGAGAAAACAATGCAAAATTGAAAGAAATTGCGATTTTTATCGCAATTTTGATTATATACTAACAGATCTTGTGGGAACAAGTTGAAGATCTACGTTGCTGAATTGGCAAAAAAAGACAACTTCCGTTTTTATGCCAAGCATCAATCAAATCTTTCACTTGTCCATCGTACCAGTCGAATACTCAGAGCCAAAATGCCTGTCTTCCTTTTTTCTTTCTTTTTTCCTAGAAAAGAACACTCTCACTACTTTCACGATTATATTTAAATAATGTGTGAAACTGAAAATGAGTAACGTGAGGGGGGGGAGGCACTAGCCTACCTTTTTGGCAAAGGCTATCCGTAGAAAAGAAACTAGTAGAACTTGTTTCACTTCAAAAGAACTTCTTGCTTTTTTTATATATATATTCGTTTCGGTTCCATTCAAATACAACTGTTAGGCGCGGCGCGAATAGTATCAGATGAATAAGTCAGTTCATAAACCATGTTGATACTAAGTATTTTTATTGTACTTTTATTTGCAACGGAAGCGGATAAAGTTTTATCTTAATCAGTGAGCAATTGAAGCTGCTGTTCAGAACAATACCTTTTGATTATGAGTAGTATAGAAAATTTGTCAGGATTTGTCAGCTATCGATAAAAAAGAAGAAGATAAGGATGTAAATTATTCTAAAAATCATTGCACTTGTGTTCTTTCATTCTTAAAAACACCTCATTGTTTTTCATAATCTAATTTTGTCTTTTTATATGAAAGTTTTCACAGTATATCCTTTACAATATCTGGATCAATATTTTAGGTTTATACGCATAAAAATAACCATCATCTAAGTTCTCTTAGAGAAATTCTAGATCAACAAGATGAATTGAGGACATCATCATTACCATCTCTTTGTATATTTTTGTACCCAAATTTATAGAAAATTATAGAATTATAGAATAGTTATTTACAGAATCTAGACCAATATTTTACATTTCTTGTTTTAAAAAATCCAGATTCCTTCAGATGGAAAAACTGGATAATTCAACAAGAATTGGAAACCTTTTAAGTTTCATGGTTAAAAAGATATTTAAGCTTTAGTTTTATGCGATATAAATTTAATCATGAAAAAAACCTTTATTAAGAAACAATTTAGAGTACTGATTTCGAATCGTCATATCAAACATCCTATAGATTTTATACGAGATTTCAAAGGGTTCTGAAAGTGTGAATGAAATATTCAATATTTACTGGCCCGTATTAAAAAAAAACATTAAATAAAAACTTGAACCTTTTTTTTTTCAGGGGGAGAGACTTTTAAAATCTCTTGATGTTAAACAGTTACAAAAAATTAATTCTATTATTTTCAAAAATCCCAGTCAATGCTGGCTTTTGAATTACTGTAATGAGTAGAAGTTGAAAATTAATTTCAAATTTAAATGAAGTAGAATAAAACAATTTTCTTCTTTCAGCTATTACAACCTTCATGCTTTAATTAAAGAGTTGTTATCACCCGTTATATACAATAAAAATTATTTGGTACTAGATATTAGATTCTTAGAACCAAATGTTGAGTATTATTGTTGTTTCTGTGATGATCAATAGAAGTAACAACAGAATAAACTCAGGAAATATATTGAGTGTTCATGTTTTAGAAATTTCAAAATCAATTATGATGGTGAAAATTGGGAAATATTTCATATGTACAAAGCAGTGATCAGTTCTAGGTGAATAAAAATATCATACAAAAATTCGGGGAACAAAGGAAAAAGAGGTAACTTAATTATTCACAATATTAAGATTGTTTCATTCAAATTTTACCATGAGGCATTTCATTCAGCTTTAGGTTCAGATATGTAAGAGAGCAGATATTCACCTGTGATCTTTTCTATTGTTCTGCGATTGGTTAATTCAAAAATGGAATCTAGGTGTTTCATTTAAAGGAGTGAAATTGTCTCCACTAGAAGCGATAGACAAATGAATGAATGCAATAGTTGCAAATGGGACACCTAGATTAGAAAGTTCAAAATGATTTTATTTACTGTTAGAGCTATTTCATCACTTCAAAACTTAACCAAAATTTCTGAATTGAGCAATCAAGCAAAACGTAATTGCGATTTATTGAAGTCTGTAGAATTTTAACTTTCTAATACTAGCATCTGACTGGAATTCTCTGCATACACAAAATATGCAAATTTACGATAACAACAACCCAGTCTTGAAGTTTCTCTTTCGCTCAGCATCTAATAAATACTCACGCCAGATTAAGTGTATCTATTTTCTTGGAACTTTTGTTTTTTAATTTGAATTTTTCTTACAAAACATTAATATTCTCGTTAGGATTAATTATCTTTGTTATGAGAGTAAGATTGTCAAAACCGGCTAGACTTTATCACAGAATAGCTTTTATATCCATTCGACCATTCCTGAATAACAATGAATTCTATTAACAAGACAATATATTCCCATAAAAATGTATCCTTGGGACTTTTTTTCCTTCATAACAGAGACGCCTCAGATTTTACGAACTGAATCAATTCGGAAACAAAAAGAGAAGTTAGTTCACAAGCACTTCTATCGCTTGTAAGAGATTTCAAGAGCTTGAAGCTCTCGGGTGAGCAACTAATGGATCTGAATAAAACATACGGGCATACAGATGGAACTTGGCAGACAGAGCATGAAGTCTGTATTTGTTGGAGTGAAAACTCATCGGAGATGCAACAAATAACTAATAAAAATGAAATATAAAAAATCATGTACGGGTGAACTATTTGGTATTTCAATGATTGCTTCATCAAGAAAGCTACCTGCATTTTTGTAGAGCGGAATTATTACAACTTTATTTTTTTTTTCAAAAAAAAAATATTATTTAAAGAAACATTTAGGTTAGATGCTATTCAATTAACATCTGGAATTTTGGTTAATTTAATAACTTGCTAAATACATGAAGGGAAATTTTTACTTTTTTTCTCTTAGGAATAGAAATTAATGATCTTTCACCAAGGCACTCTATTTAATGTGAAAATGTTAAATTTCGAAATGAGTTGGTCAAACCTAAATAGTATGGCTTGTTATATACTTTGTTATCAATGTATATTATCTTTGATCATCTAGAGTCACTGTAACTGTAATCAGTTTCAGGAACTAAATTCTCATTTGAATAATAAATGATTAATTAGATATTTTTGGGAAGCATAATAAGCGAATTTTGAATTTAACACATAGCTGATTAAGGTTTTGAATAGAAACTGAAAACATTTATGTTTCATTGATTGAAGTGATTTGTAGCATCATAAATAACTCAAAAGAAAAAATCAGAGACAAAAGAAAAATCTCTCTTCTTCACGACATAATCTAGTGAAAATTATTTCAAAAAGAGGAACAAAAACAACAGACCTAACAGTACCTAAGACAGACATGGTACTTCCTTAAAATATATGAAAACTAAGGACAGTTATTTTTGGAAATTTATTTTCCGCCATATTTGATCGAGATACTACTTCAGCAAGATTTAATAAAAATCTAGTGAAAGAAAGAGTTACCACATATTGTTCCTGAAGAAACGAATTAGAAGTTTTGATATATTCTCATTAAATACCGCAGGGAATAAATTTTAGTTCTGGATATCTATAAGAAAAAGAAAGCCGTGGATGTTGTCGTTAGATATAAAAATAGGGAGAAAACATCACTTCTTAATTTAAGCAGATTTTATCAAAAATACAGTAAAACTTCAACTAAATATCTAATGGATTTTTTTATTCAATGATATCATTAAACAAAGTTTTTCACTATCACGATATATCATTTTTGTAACAAACATTCAAAGTACAAGTATTTTTGCTGTTTTTGATAAATTATTCCACCAAAATAAATAACAAAAAACAATAACAGTGAAACAAAAAAGTTTAAGCAAACTTTTTACAAATTTTCGTGCTGATTTTTAAACAAAACCTGTCTAAAATTGGTAGATAAACTAGGGACACCCGACATTTAATTGAAGTAAAACAATAACATTCAGTTGAATAGGCTTTTATGATTACATTAAAAACAAATATTAAATCGCGAATAATGTTTTATTGTGTATTTTTTTTTGTTAAAATAGTTTATACTGAAAGTACAGATAAAAATGATAGGCAAATTAAAACTCAAAACTAAAGGCATTTTTCAACCCGAGATGGAGAAGTAAAATGTTAAAAAAAATTGCCAGATTTACGAATAAATCAATAAAAAAATAAAAAAAATTCAAATTCATTTCATTGATAACATCTATAGTTTCTGCCATTTTTATGAAAAGTAATGTCAAAAACCTTGAATGACGTAAGAGATTCCAGTCTAAAATTGGCTGCTCTGTGATGAATTGAATTTTCGCGGGAAAATGTTATGCTGAAATAATGTAAAATGCTAAAAAACTGCCAGATTTACAAATAAATCAATAAAAAAATATTCAAATTTATATCATTGATAGCATCTGTATTTTCTGCCATTTTTATGAAAAGTAATGCCAAAAACCTTGAATAGCGTAGGAGATTCCACAGCGTTCTAGTCTAAAATTGGCTGCTCTGTGATGAATCAAATTTTTGTCGGAAAATAGAAAGTGGGCACAATGCTTAACATGTAAAGCAAATTATTTTGGAAGGTAACCATCTTTATGATTTTTATCAGTGATAATATCAGAGATTATTATCTTTTATTTCATCAAGTTTGCCATCTAATGTCTCATAACAAACACTATGTGTTAATGCTGGAGAGAGAGAGAGAGAGAGAGAAAGGGAATGCACACTTTTATTTCTTTACTGAATCTATTTACTAAATCTTTACTCTATTTCAGATTTACAACAGATATTCTTCATTATTTCGCCAATTTCTATTTTTTTTTAAACCGTGAAACATTTTCCGTTCACATACAGATTGATATATCTTATCTGACTTCAAGAGCGTACATATGTTCGAAGAGAATGAATTATCAATGAAAATTAAATTCAAAGCATCAGAATTAAAATACAAACATTTTAAAAGAAGTATTTAGAAAATATCATTTCTGTAATTGACTCCCCTATCTGTAAAACGGGCATCAAAATATCGTATTTTTAAGTTAATCTTTGATAGACTTTATAATTTGATACAAATATTCCATGATATTGAAAACAATTCATGAATTGTAAGGATCATTTCTCTTAATTATAACAACAAATTCTCATAACAGAAATGAAGACCTAAAAAAATAACTGAGAAAATAAAACAGTTATTGTTATTATCTTAATAATTTTTGCCTCCTATTTTGAAAAATCTGAAAAATGCTAAGACTGTATAGTAATCGTTTGTGATTCGAAATCTTAACTGAAATAAATACCGCTTGAAATGTAAAATTCCGACAGCCTGTTCTAATTTTTGTATTGCTTTTCAGAACGAATTTTCTATTTTTCAAAATTTTCATAAAATTTTCTATTATTTCAAAAATAAAATACATATTCAAAGTATTTCATTTATAATCGCCACGGCTAAAATAAATAAATAATAAAAAATAAGATTCAACAAACGCGCATTTGTGCACAATCTAAACTTGTTTACCTTCTGATACGTTTGAGATATATTCTTGAGAAATTCGAAAAGAAAGCTTCAACAACAAAAAAAAGTATTATTTCTTGTTTCATCAGCTCATTCTATATTAGCCAAATATGTAATTATTTAAAAATTATTAATTTAATAATTATTATTTAATTACTAAATATTAATAATTAAATTATTAATAAATTATTAATTTATAAATGCAATAAATGCCACCTACAATTATTTAATAAATGTAATTCTGATGCATATCAAATTTTATCTAAACAAATTTCATCTCATTACTTGAAGTTTTAATTCTATTAAGTACGAAACATAAATCACCTTTGCTTATTGCATATATTGTTTTGAAGCACATAAAAGTAGTAATGAAAAAGTAAAATAGAAATTTAATAGCAGTTTTCAAGAAATATTTCAAAACAGAAAATTCTTTTGTTGTATTCTGTGTTGCATTTGAAGATGCCAAGGCTCGAAATAAAAACTCTTCCCTAAATGCTATACTCACTGGTAGATGGGGGGGGGGGGAGATGTGCTTCTAGAAAAAGCAACGAAAATACCCCCCCCCCCTTGCCTCCAATGCATTTAGCAAAGCTTTCGGCAAAGAAAAAATTGCCCTTCTAAATACATAAGCACAAAAAAGTTAGCACATAGTCAGCCATATGGAATTTTATTATTACTCTCTGTACTCAAAATTTTGCCTACAATAAAGCCTCTTGAGTTTATCAGATATGCTATTTCTACATCCACCGCAAGAACATCCCTGATGGGCCTCTCTAGAAGCGCATGAGTGAGCAAGACAATTTTTATGACCACTAGTAGTCTTAAAGATATAAAACAAGAGGAAGATTTAGGCATCGCGATACCGGATGAATTCTTAAACAGAATTATTTTTATGTTAAGTATAATTATACGTTTAAAGGATGTTTTTTTTTCTCCATACATTTCATTGGAATGATTTGATAGCTTATGATCGAAGAACAATAAACCGTTATCATAAAGATTGACAATCAAGTTTTCTTTGAAAGAATAGTTAAAATATTGCAAGTTTTCATTACCTTAGTCGTATTTTGACAATCAATTGATGATGATAAGCGGAAATCACGTGCTAAAACGGAGATAATTTTCAACTCAATTTCCTCTATTTTATTATACGGAATGAATGAGTTAACTGATATATAGTGTATATATGATGATCGGTAAAATCTTTTTAAGCCTTTTAGGTTCAAAATGGCGTCTCGTATAACCACGAAAAAGGTGTACATATACTAAAGTGTTTATGCTGAATTTATTGAGAAATGTTACAGAGCCCCTAGCGGTATAATAAAGGAGTTACAAAAATAATTAGAAAAATAAAGGAGATCGTTCAAAAATACTGGTTAGGAAAATGCATGCTATATCATAATAAAAAAAATTTCATGTAATCAACTATAAAATTGGCGGAGATATTCGCGATTAAAATTATGAACTTCCTGTGTCTTGAAATAGAGTTCGTCTAAAATTCAAAAATATATCCTCAGATTTCGGAATCTCCCTAGCGCGTTTTTCAGAATTTTTATTAATATTTTTATTAATTTTTTAGCTTAAATTTCACTTTGCCGTTGCTTAACTAACAAAAAATATATATAATCATACCGGAGAGTATATTTTTACATTTTAAAATTCATACTCTCAACACGTCCAAATATCTCCACTAATTTTGTATAATTCCATGACACTTTTTCCTACGTTTTTATTCTGGCATAGCTATATATTTTTCTAAACGGACTTTTTGAATGATCTCCTTTTTTTTTTGTAACTTACTTATTTCGCAGCTAGTGATGCTGTAACTTATTTCTATAAATTCAGAAATTTCAATTTAATCTATGTACTTGTTACTTCTCTGGCTATAGGAGCTGCTGCTTGAAATTTAAAAGGTTTAAAAGGACTGCATCCATCATCACAGTATATAAGAAGCATTTAATCTTCAGAAGTGTTACTTGGAAAAAATTAAAGTAACAAAAATCTCTAGTAAAAAAAGTAACAAAGTAGCAAAAATCTCTAGTAAAAAAAGTAACAAAGTAACAAAAATCTCTAGTAAAAAAAGTAACAAAGTAACAAAAATCTCTCTATTTTAAATATTGCAAATCTATTTTGGAAAGACTACAAAAGCAAGAAAGTAAACATCTCCCTAAAAATGCAAATTTGTATTTTAGAGAATTTATAGAGATGAGATTTTGTGTGTGTGTGTGTGTGTGTGTGTGTGTGTGTGTGTGTGTGTGTTATAAAAACGGCACTTTAAATAGAAAATTTCGATAATATTTATAAAAGATAGAAAAAATTGTACGAAAAAGCTTCAAATGGGAAAATATAAGACAGTGATAAATCAATCCGTCGCGTTACACATCAGATGATATGTCATCATTTTTCTTCTACTATCAATCTCACATCAACACTTCCACTCACTTACTCATTTCGCGAATTTTTCACTCATCAAAATGTAGAAATATGTTTTACTACACCTCATATTTATGCTAGATGGAAATCAAAGTAGTGAATCCTTCAACTGGTTGTCCCTTGCAAATGAAAGCATTCTTTTCACTTGCAGAAGATCAAGTTCACTGCTCTTCTTAAACCCAAAACCCGTTCATCGTCGACCAGATCGGCAGACACGGAAATATCTAATAAATCTTTCACGCTTGTGTTACATCTTTACAATAAAATCAGCTACATTCACAGGCGTGGTGTCTGCTACTTAATATATCCCCCCCCCCCGCGCCATCGAAGAGATGGCTTCTTAGGGCAAAGAGGAAATAATTTACATTTCGAAAGAAAAAGAAAGGATATTTTTTCACTGTCACAAATGGATTTATGGTTATAAGGTCACATTAAAATCCGCACCGAGTGGATTAACATTGCATTGATAGCATGCTTCAGGGTCTCTAGAAACGGGTCTGTATGTAAAAAAAGATGCGTAAAAAATGCAGTATAGCGAGAGTGGTTGCTCAAGATTAAGATGTCGGGGCCTTTCCGGACAATTTTTTAAAGCATTTGTGTTAGTTAAGTGGGTCGGAAATTTATCAAGAAACGCAAAATAAATTATTAATAATGCGTTATAATATGTTTAATATACGTTATAATACGTTTCATCTATAATACTTATTTAATAAGTATTATAGCTGAAAAATATTATAACGCAATGTAGAAAATTTGTTTATTTCGGAAGAATGCCCAGAAAAAGTAAGACGCATTTGTTTTACTTTGGCATTTTATGCACGGAACTGTACGTCCGTGAATTTTAAAGAATAGTAAGCATTAATTAAGCTATGTATGGAAATTAATTTATTGAAAAGATATATCTGAAAGTGCAACAAATGTAAGATAATAAACATTAAATTTTAACCCTTTAACGGTCATAAAGAGTGGGCAGTGGAAGAAAAAATTTCACTTTTTTACGTTCTCTGAATTCCCACGAAAAAGTATTAATGTCAACTGTCAAACTTTTTAATGTCAAACTGTCAATTTACAATCATAAATGTTGCCTGAATTAAAAAATATGGATGTTGAACGGAATTTCGGTAAAAAAAATTATAAAAATCATGGTGGTGAAAATATCGCCTCTAACTGATAAAGGGTTAATAAATACAAAGAAATCGTAAATGTTTTGTTAGTTGTTTCTAAAAGAACGACATGAATTACATTTTTAATTACATCAAATATACATTATTTCCTTGATTCCATTCGTTATTTTTGCCATTCAGTCTTGTAAACATTAAGAAACAAATATGAAATATAAAAATAAAATTAAAATTTCACAGGTTTCCTCGAAATATATGCTGAACATCTAAACTTCATACACCGCTGACTTTCAATGGATTTTATGAAATAAACAAAATGCTATTTCTTCTTTATTATAAAGTGTATAGAAAGAGTATACAGTCGAGAATCATATATCTATCATGATTCCTTACGATTTTCATTACAATCAGCTCCTTTAAAGTTCCCATCTCTCTATGATCGTTCCAAGTAAATCATTCAACAACCATTAGCCTGCTTTCTTTTATTTATAGGTTATAATTCCTTAAATCATTTATTTTGCGAATCATTTCGATGAATTTCAGACAAAAGGAGGTCCTGAGATCCAAACTCTTATTTCTAACAAATCATTAATTTTGTTTAACGATTTTTTAATCATATGATTACATTTTATGTGAATATTTTGAAACAGAAACTATATCGATGTTAAAATGAAATTTTATTTCTTTTCATGATATTTGATAAATGTACAAAATTATGTTAATAGAATCAATTCCACTGATCTCTAAAGATAGAATGCATGATTTTACAAAGATAATTTAATATTTTATTAAAAATTACTTTCTTTTTCTTGACTTTTACATTGACACTTTCACTATCCCATTAGATTTTAAATGAAGATGAAGTATTGAATCATAAGTATTAAGAAAATTTTGTGTGGGAGTTACAATAAGCACTTTTATAAACTAAAGCACAAAGTCAAAAGAAAGTAAACGTCCCTATATTATTGTTATCAAAGGCAAATTTTCCTTATTATCTAAAACATAAACAACGGACTAAAAATAAGAATTTGCACAGGATTCACGAGATGTTAATTTTCGTTTTGTTTCAAAAGGCATCGCAAAATCAAGTTGATTGGGCTTTGACCTTCTGTAGAACTTCTTACAACTGTTTAATATTAATAATTTAAAAAAAAACTGGAAAATAATTTGCGTGTGTGTGAGAGAGAGAGAGAACCTACAATTTTTATCACTGTAGTACATTTTACACATAAGAAGCAAAGGAATAATGAACTTTTTTAAAATTCTGGAAAAAATTCTGGTTAGGCATGAATCGCGAAGCAGTAATCCTAGATTTAAAAAAATCTAAAATTATTTTCCCAAATCAGTGAACTAGCATTTTGGTGGCTCCAATTTTTTGAAATCCCACTTTTATAAGTTTAATATATTGGAATCAAATTCCATCATATTAAATGGACTTAAACGACAAACAGAAAATCTTTTTAAATTAAATAAATTTCTTTTCCATGTATTTTTTTTTTTTACTGAGTGGGTTTTTAGGTAAATAACCCGTTAATAAATAATCCGTTCTTTTAAAGTTCAAAAAAGATAAACTAGTTTAATTACGTAGTAATGGACAATAATAGATCTTGAGAGACGACAACTTCTTCAAGAATTCAGCTTACTTAATTTTAAAAAAAAAAAACTAAATAAACACGGTTTCAAAAAAAAAAAAAAAAACTTAAGTGTTTATGTATATAGCTCTTATCTTTTTTTCAGTAACTGTTTTTCTTATTAAGACATAAATGTAAAAAAAAAAATTACATTTATGTCTTAATAAGAAAAACAGTTTACTGCTCCAACTGTTTGTTGTTGAAATATTAATAGTCAATACGCTGGCATAGAAACAAACGGATAAAAAAATATGACACTCAACACAAAGGGATTAATAATAACAATAAAGTATACCAAAGCCTTTACAGAGACCGAATTCTGAAAGAGCATTCAGGGTTGCGGTGACCTTATGTTCTAATCGACTTCAAGACAGGTAAATTTGGGATCCCACAGGAGATCCATTGAGCATGGAATGAAAATGAGAAAAAAGGATTTCCTGGTTCGGAGCTTGCAATGCCTGCTCCAAATTAAAGAAAGTGGAATAATAGCCGGAAGTCAATCTATCTAAACCAAAAGAACAACCTCAAATATATGCATCAAATAGAATTGCGATATTTGTTAAACTTCCTCAGTAATATATTATAAATCGGTTCCAGTAAAACAGAATACATTGAAAATTAAGTAAAATATTCCCACAGAACTAAATCGAGAATTTTCATGAGTGTGTGTTTAAAAGGATACGAACAAAAGTATGACAATCATACTTTTAGATAATCAGTTCTCATTCTTTGTTTCTTTCCATTTTTTAAAAACCCTTATTAGTTTTTGAAAAAATCCGAGCAACCTTTACTGTCATACTCCCTCCACCTCAACCCCTCCCTTATCACAGAGAAGATTTTGTCAATATTCTCGGGTCTTAGTTTAGCCTAAGAATATTCAAATAGAACACAATTTCAATGCAATTTTTGAGTATAGGTAATCAAGGAGATGCATTTTATTAAATTAGTTTAAATTGAAGACAGTTACTATCTCATGTCAGAGGCTACATCAAGTTTATTGTGGTATTTGTTACTATGTACATAATGTGAGCATGAGATTTTCTATTAATTCTCTGTTATTAAAAACAATTAAATATTTCATTATTTTTTTCTAAGTTCTGGGTTTTCTCTAGAAATGCGTTTCTAGCAGACTCACTTATTTCATACGAATTGAGCGATCAAAATTCCGTAATTTTTATTTTCCTTTTAATCTCGTATGCTCTGTATTTTTCATCACAACCAACATTAGTTTCTTGTACTACAATCTGATATTGGTACAGCAGGTAGAAGCGAACCACCAGTCGAAAACTTTTGCTCAAGGATTACTACGCAGAATATTGTTTAAAAATATTTTTTACTCAAATTGTTTCTTTGAAGTTTCACTCATTTGTACTTCTAATGAGCCAAATATCAGAATCCCGAATTTTAATTTCTATTTTCTTACACATTTATCTATTCTTTAACATTCGAATAATATTTTATTCTGGATGTTAACTGAAATGTACCCACGAGAAAGAATAGCTGATATTGTTTTTTTAAATACTCTAACTTTCAGTTCATAAATTGGAATTTTATGTTTGTATATAGATGAATGTATTTTTAAATTAATATAACTTTCAACGTTGAATTTCGATTAACGGACTTTGTTTGATATTTTATACATTCTTTGGATAAATCTATGCGTTTACTATATAAACTATAAAAATTATATGTTCATTATAAAAACTATATGCTGTTGTTATAGTTTTAGAATAGAAAACAAGGAATAATGTTATAGCCCCATGTTTTTTTAAAATATCATTTTGACCGTTTTTATTAAATTCATTTCTAATAGTGTAAAATTTTATATATTTTATTTGTTTTACACGTAGAATCATTTAAATAGATAAATATATTAACATAATTCTTAAGGTAACAGAAAATTATTCTAAGAATAGCTAAAGCAAATGAGAGTTTTAAATTAAATATTGTATTCAATTAAATGTTTTAAAAAATTAATATTAAACACCTTTCTTCTTGATAGTAAAGATTTCAAATAAAAATTTAATTAATCATCGAATAATTAAAGTAGAAAATTTTTGAATTTATTTTTCGAGTTCAATAATCTTATTATCAAAATAACTCTAATCTGAGTGAAATGAAGCCCCTTTTCTTTTGTAGAAATCATGGATACAGTTAAATTTTTATATTTAGTACTCTATACAATGAGAATAATTTATTATCAATGATTGTTTCAATAAACAATAGTAATATTAAAATTATATACATATTTTGCGAAAGCTCAATCGACACTAGTAGGATTTTTCTTATTTAAAAGTAAGCATGCTTCTGAAAGAAATAATTTAAAAGTATTCAATCAAAAAGCATTCCCCAATTTATTTATTTTAATGGGTCGTTTGCCTTGACAGGGCATTTCATTGAGGTGTATATCACTCTTTAAACTGAAATGCAGTTTTATACCACTAACATAAATAATTATATTTAGAAATTTGAATTATTTTCAGATAATGATGTTTGTAAGAGAAAATAGTTATTAGTTGTAAGTAAAATTTGAGAAAAGCAGCTAAGTGCAATTTATTTTCATAGCTAACAAAAGATTATTCAAGAAAATAATTCATGCATTTCCGACTAAATATGTTATAGAATTAAAGTAATAAGAGAGAAAATAAGCAAATATAAATGGCCAAAACAGGGTGAATAATATTCTATCAAAAGCCATTCGGACTTGGAATGGAACAAATTAGGTTTTATTATTATTATTATTATTATTAGACTTCAAGCAAAAAGGCTTATATTGTTATGATTGCAGATGTTTAAGGATTGGCCTTATTAGCATATATAGAACGTAAAACGTCATATAGAGTACAAACAACCTAGTTCAATCATTAAGGCAAATAAAAATAACTGCTGAAGATTGTATAGCGGGCCATGAAAAATAAGAGTATTTTTCCCCTTTTTCATGGGAAAAAAAATGAAACACTCTCTCTTCAAAGAAAGAGGAAATTCATTCTTCCCAGTCAGCTCTTCAATTTGGATAATGATACCTTACACACAAATGACTTTTTTTTTAGCAATATCCAGTTTACTTCTGACACTCAACTGGCTACATGACAGATTCTTGTTTATTTTTTATCTTATTTTGTAAACATTCATTTGGCTGTAATCTTCGGATGGAATTCTCTCAGATTTGGATGATTTCAGTAAAAGTACCTGGGGTTTGTCAGACAGCCTTCATTTCTCCTGAAGAGTCAAGTAATTTTAGCACTTTCGTCACTTCTGTCTCTAGTTGGTTGTCATATAAATTTTCTGCCTTAGATTCTTTCGGGTTTAATCGCTATTAGAATTTCCCAGTGTCGTCTATCAGATACTCATATACGCCAGAAGCAGTATCAGATTCTGCTCAGTTTAAACCAAGATACTGATTGCGAACGACATTTATGGCATACTATCTCAGATATTGTTTATACACTATTACCTTTTCGAATAAAATTTGTTTTGTATTTAAATATATATATTTGAAAAATGGCTGTCATTGATTGAAATGTTCGTGACAAAGGCAATTTTATCTACACCTACTGGAAAAAAAATATTGCACATGCCTAACTTTATTACTATGATGAAAACATGGATTGTGATCCTGAATTAATTTGATCTTTTACAGAGAATAACATTGAGAAAAAAAATTGAGAAACAATCGATTTTCAGTTATGATGATGAAAACTTAAAAATACATCACGAATATAGAAATCTGGATCAGTTTAGTTCACAAAAATTACGGAATATAAAAAAAAGATCCTAAAATACAAAAAACAAAAACATCTTAAATACAAAATTGAGGAGGGGGAGAGATCAGCAAAGATTGGGAGGATAGTAAATTTTGGGTGATAAGAGTATAAATCACAGAACCGTAAAATATTAATTAATAAATAAAACATTATATATTGAAACATAATCACGCTATAATTATAGTCAGGAAATAGCAGTACTTTGCATTGCTTCACAAAAGAATTTAACATTTTCTAATTTTCCAAAGTAGTATACAAAATAAATTCTTATTAATGAAGTAGAAAGATTCCTTATAGAACTCTAAATATGATACCAAAAGTTTTTGAGGAGGAGATTTAGTCTTTATAAGGAGGGAAAAATCTGACACGACAGGAAATTGTAAATATAATTGAGGAGATTTTTTTTTTGAATCATTGAAATATTTGAATTAAAAAGGAAAGTAGAAGGAATGAGGAATATGGAAGAATATTTTATAGAATAATATATTATAGAGAAATAAAATGAATTATAGAAGTTTAAGTTCCCAGCATCATAAATATGTCTATTTTTTTCCAATCTTCTTCTTCTGTTTTTTTATTCCCGTCAATGACTGTCGAATAATAATAATTCTGTAAGGAATAAGATTTAATATGAAAGCCTTTTTTAATAGATACCGATTAGAATTTAATAGATATCTATTGATATACCGACTTTAAACAAGGTCGTATAAATGAATTTTGGAGTAGCGAAAACACTGACATAAATAACATGTCTTGATCAAATTTTTCGTCAAAAACAATTAGCAGAATAATATTGAATAGAAATATTGCATTAAAATTTCCTAAATAACAGCTATTATCTATTTATTTTGATATTCCATTTAACTACTTATATGTACTTTGAAAAGAAAATACCTAAACCCTCTATAAAAAATTTCATATAATGATGAGGTCATGAGTTTTATTC
>JAOUZG010015275.1:7914756-7935639 GCA_026289955.1 Argiope argentata | reverse complement strand
TCGTAAAACAAATCCAACTATCGAAATTTTTTTTGTAATTTTCACAGGTAACAATACTTTATTGGCATATTTAGAAAAAAGTTACCGTTGTGTCGAAAGCAAAATGACTGGTTTAACAGCCAGCGTTATCGAAAGGAATTTTATCAGGCAACTCGAAATTGTTTTCATTTTAGATGTTTCGTTGTAATACAAAGAATTTCAAAACTTGCTTTCTAATATAGGATTAGTTTCCTGAATGTGAAATTCTCTCGCATTCCATTTGATCAGTAAGTTCTGGTCAACAAGAGATTATTTATATGCACATTCTTATTAGAAGATTGAAAAGGTAACATAATATATATGTGAATGCATAATAATTTCACTTTGAAAGCTTTCATAAAATTATCCCCAAACGACTCAAATTCACACTTAATTTTTTTAAAATTCTCCGTTGTGTGAATTTTCTACGACTGTTGAGATGTAATAACGGTAACTTCAACCGTTTTAAATTGGGGGACTCCTCAAAATGATAAGCCCCTATTTCAAAAAAGCAGCGAACTTGTTTTTCCTTCAATCTTTATGAAATTTTCTAAGCGGCGAAGTTTCGCCGCTTTTTTTCTACACTGATAAGAGTTCAAATTTTCTGAAATAATATCGAAAACCACATTATTTTATTTATTTCTCTATAAGCTTTGTAATCCCTATACATCTTTTATTGTTATTTTATTAAGCAAATGCATCTACGGTATAATTTGTTTTTATAGCATTGTTTAGTTAAATTTAAAATAAAAAATTAAGAAGGGTTTCCTTTTCAGCACAATTTATGCAAATATAGTATTATTTCGTATTTAAAGGTTACTTGCTATTTACAGATTTTTTTTTTTTTTTGGTCTACCACTTCAATTTAATTTAAGTGGTAATTTATGTATTCCCTTTTCCTTTGAAAAGAATAAAACAGCATTAATACTGTACATTGCTCATACGTGATTAAATATAATATTAGTAAATTAAAGTGTTTCTCATTTGTATGTGTGCGTGTGTGAAATAACTACATACTGTGCTGGTAAATTCATACGAAATACTTTTCAGCTTTCCAATATTTGACTCTTGAACTGCAAAAAATACAACTGATTTGCAAAGTTCAATAAAATGTTTGAAATTAAGATAAGATTTCATTTTATTGAAGACAAACTTGAATATAAATCGTAATAAATATCTTCAATAAAATATTTCATCTTTTAAAGAAAAACTTGAATATAAATCGTAATAAATATCTTCAATAAAATATTTCATCTTTTAAAGACAAACTTGAATATAAATCGTAATAAATATCTTTAATAAAATATTTCATCTTTTAAAGACAAACTTGAATATAAATCGTAATAAATATTTTCGAGTGCACATACAAAACTGTTAAATAAATTTTTTTCCATTTTTTGATGACTTCAGAACTATGTCTGTTTATCTACATTTTATGAAACAGTATAATTCTTTTTTTTCTTTGCTTTCTTTCTTCTTCTTTTTTTTTGTGTGTTAATACTAGTATAATGAATCAGAAGAAGAGATGAATTTGATCGAAATAGCTATTTTGGTAAATAAATTTTATTGTAGTTTATGTAGTCGCTATCTACAATGTAAGAAGCTTGGCCACATGCGGAGAGAAGACTGACCACTTAAACAAAGGCTCCATTGGCGCCCTCAACGAATCTTCCAGGTTTGGTGAAGCGTTTTCCATTTCCCATCTGCCGATACACATCTAAACAATGAAACAATTCTTTCATTTCCGTTTAATATGTATAAAGTGCACCAGAAGTGAATTTCCCCCTCAGAGTCAGCAGAGACGTTTTATACCATGGAAGGCAAAAAGGTCGTTGGCAGGAAAACCGGTCCATCCTGCCGTTAATCAGTGCCTGGAGGACACGAGAGAGCTAACTTTTCAACGACGCTTTTCTCCCGTCCAGTCTCCTTTTCTTTGCATTGAGACTGCTCTTCAGGGGTGGACCAGCGATATCCGCCGCAGGTGGACAAATCAGACAATGAGCATTTCTTGCACAGTTGGGATTCTGTCTAGACTTGGCTGTTGAATGCGGAGATGAGGACATACGAGTCACTTATTCATACCTGTTTACGAAGAGCTATCAACACTAGAAAGGGAACCTCTTAAATAAGGTGCCAGATGTAAAAATAAAAAGATGATGATGAAAAAAAAAAGAAAGAAAAGAAAAATAAGTTCGTGATTTAGTTCATTTTTAGTGTTCGGACACATGCATAAGGGAAATTAAAGAGAGATATCTAGAGGCCGAGAATCTATATTTATGATACACGGACTGCATTCCAGAGTTTAAGGTCAGGTCTCCAATTGTTCTCGGGGGTGAACTGAAATGTTAGCTAGGGATTTTTTTTTATCCGTTTTGTTTTCTTTTCATGTAGCAAAGTATTTTAATGGAAAACCTCGAAAGAAAATACTGAAATTAATTTCTTTTTTTAAGAAATAGAAAATACATTCGAATGGCCGATAAAGTTGGAAGTGAAGATTTTTAATATGTTGAATTTAATTAAATTTTAAATCGATATGCGATTTTTTTTTCTCGTTTTTATATCTATAAGCGTAAACAAGAATATGATTGAGAAACGACCTTAAATCCTTGACAAAAAACAAATAACTATGATCCTTTGATGGTTTTGATTTGTAGATTTTCTTTTCTTGAAAAGGTATTAGGAAACATAATCTATCATACACTTTTCCGCATTAGACCTTGGGCTGCCTGCGGTAGGCCAAAAAATTTAACAATGCTTGAAACCACAGAACGCCTCCAATATTTGGTTAACAGATTTAGATAAACATAGAGATTCACAGGTAAAAATTTACAAGGGCTTAAAAAATATAAAAAAGTTTCCGGATATTGAATCATCTTTTTCATGGTATTCTTTCAAGTGGTTTTAGGACAACAGTTACCTTGTAATTATGTTCAGTTGTCGGAAACATTTGTTTCAGCAGTTTAGCTATGAAGGAAAGCTTTGCAATGTATGTTTGAATTTTTTTTTCTTTTCTTTTGGTAAAGAAATGTTTTTCTGTGCATTCTTAACGAAATTTTTAAGCATCATATAGATCAAAGGTCTTTCAATAAGTGTTACGCGCACTCCTATTAATGGCCGATCATCGACTGACATTTTTTATTTCATTGCTGCTTGGTATCTTTAAATTCATAAAAGTACATATTATGGGATTTGCACAAAAGTTTAAATTCCAAAAATGTGGCGTTTGATTTGCTGCCAAAAAATCAATTCTGATCAAAGTAATGTTATTCGAAATATTTCGTCGATAAAATATAAATAAGGCAAAAAAAAAAAACTGTTTTAAAAACATAGTTTTTCAAAAAAAAAATATTATTATACTTGGATACACTGTTATAACAGTGTATATTTAAGATACATACAGATAGCTTTAAGAATCATTATTTACTGTTTCAATTAAGAATCCATTATTGCATTTAAGAAAAGTTCCAATACATTAGAAAAATTTAAGCGATATCTACTAAGTAATTTAATTATGAATAATATAACCCATACTCTTAAATAAGAACTTTCCATTTCCACCCTATTTTCTAAATGAATCTAAAAATATAAGCTTTTTGATGGTTGGATCTTATTCGCATATGAAAAGAGAAGGAGATTCGATATATTTAAAGTTTTTAGTTTAAGCCTATGTACATTATAAGAAAATGCCTCTCTTAAAAGGTAATTTATCTGTACTACCAGTAAGCAGCATTTTGCATCACATTTTATTAACATTGTTAACTTCAGAAAACTTTATTAGTATAAAGCTGCTTGAAAAATTAAGAATCTTAAACTGGGAAATCAGAGGGAAAAAATATTTCTTAGGTTCAAGAAATAAATTATTTAATAGCCACTTTTAAATTCATTATCAAAAATTACATAGCTATATATCAGGAATTAAATTTTCAGTTTTCTAAAGCAACACATAATTATTATATGATTGATTTTTTTATTAACAACATCTCGTTAAGTTAATATTTTTAAACCGTTTTATTTATAAAAACGAAACAAAGAAAGCCAACTATAAAACATTTGATTCGCAAGAAATATTTCTAATTTATATTCCCTCTCTTTCATCCTTTAACAACATGCCTATTTAAACAGAGAACTGAAGGGGGTAAAGATATTTGCCATGCTAACAAGCTACTATTTTAGAATAAACGAAACAATAGAATAAATCTTTTTAGAGAGCAATTACGATACCAATTGGCCTTTGCATAATATTTTATTTACCATTGACTTCAATTTTTTTTATCACGAACCATATTATCATCCTTTGTCAATTATGCCTTTCTTGATTTGCTGTTGAAAGCTTTCTCATTGTTTAAAGACGTATAAAATTAAATTAAAAGGTGGTTCTTCATTTATGGATACTTTAACAATTGATATTGGCATTTCAAAGACAGACAAGAAGAATGGAAAAGAATGTTAAACGATCTTAAAAATTTGCATCAGTGGACCATTCTACTATTGTTTTTATCTCCAGAATAGCGGCTTTCAACCGTTTGATGCTTGCGACTCCCATGTAAATTATTATCTCACTCCATTTTTAATGATTGAATTTTGTCTCAATCCTTTCGTTCGATGAATTTTGAAATTTTAATTGGTGATTACCAAACGGTAATACACATTTTTCGGACAATAAAGTGTAACTTTCTTACAATGCTTTTGCTTTATTAATTAATTAGTTTTATTTTAAAAGAAAATGAGCATTATACAGAAAAAGATTGCACCCGCATAATGAAACTCAAACAAAAAGAAATTGATGTTACAAACATTGATTCGTAAAGTATTTAAAAAGTTACACTAAAAATTATTTAAATAATCTTTTTTTTAAAAAAAAGACTTTTTAACAAATAGTTTCGTCTAGATTCTTTTTTATTTTTTAAAAAATCATTCCTTTAAAAGATTGTAGTTTTGAATCTAGCTAAATAATTCAAAATTGGCACTTCGTACAATGGCACAAAGTATCAAGTTACAGATAAAATTTAATAAGAACTTTTGCAATGGTACCTTGAAAATAACAATAATCATGAACACTCAAAATGCAAGGTCCAAAGGAGTAAAAAATATCTAAGTAGAAAGAGCTTGAGATCAAAACATTTATTTTTTAGAAGGAAATTTTAATAGACGTTAAAGCAATCTCCAACATTTAGAAAACATTTGGGGCGTACTAAAACTTTTCGAGATAAAAGAAAGAATTCATGCAACTCATGACACTTTGATGTATTAATTTCTACACAGAAAGCATAAAAAGAAGGATAAAGAAAAATACAGTAACCTAGGCCTCGCAGGGCGCAATAAATATATTTGCAATCCAGCAACTACGACAGCATGAGACAAAATTTCTATAGGCTAAAGTTGAAACAAGATTTGAAGAATTTAAATACTTGGAAGAGAAGTTTTAGCGATTTTCTCCAAAGACATCAGAGTAGAACCTAATCATTTGGGTAATGGAGATAATCGGGTACAGATTAGAAAGCAAAATACATAGAAGAAGAGGTATTTGGATTTAACAGATATTTGTCTGTTAAAATTATTCTGGAAAAATTGGCATATGGCATTATTTCTTTTTTGGAAAGAGTTATGGGTGCGAACAATTATTTTCACTTGCGAATGGAAATCAGTCTTCCTGTCAAATTCAGATTACTGCCATTCACCTTGGATCAGCTTTGAAATCAATCATTGAGGACAAGATATCCCCCGAAGTAAAAAGGATGGTTACAGAGAAAGGGTGTCAAGCATGACAGGATGAAAACATTAACTTTACCGTTATCTATATTCTTTTTCACTCAGTATTTCTTTTTAAAAAAACAGCGTTTTTTTCCCTTAACATAAACCTAGACCTTGTTTATTTGGCCCATGCAAGTATTTAAATTCAACACCTTTGCCTTAAATTCTCGCTTACCCGAGATCTTACGATGTTAAAAACCCGTCAAAAAAACTTCAAAAGTTAAAAAAACAAAAAAACATACGTTTCTTTTATCTTCTTCTTCTTCTTCTCTTTTTTTTTTTTTTTTTTGTAAAAGATTAAAGAGACAAATTAAAAGAAAATTTATGTCTTTTTTTTATTAATTTATGTTGTTCTTTATAAAGTCATTAGACTTATTATAATTAAAATTATTATAGTATTATATTATTATAGTATTATATTATTATAGTATTATAATTATACTTATAGATCTCTTATTGAAAAAGAAAAGCATTTTCGTCTTAATTAAAATTTTTATTCGATTATTTTTAGAGTATTTAGGATTTTAGCTCCACTGAATTCATCTCTTAATTGGTATTAGTACTATGTATTTCCTATATATCGCATTTTGGGGGGTCTTCTTTTTTTTTGTAAAAAAAAAAATTATATATAGAGATTTTTATTGCCTACTAAGCCATAGTCATAAGTATAGGCTGTTGTTATTGTTTCTTATGGCACATGCCATGGACAAGCTCGCTGAAGTAGTCAGCGATTTAAGCCTAATCAGCATTTCTTGTTTGTAGTAGCGCCAACTAAGGCCAAGAGTACGACTTTTGCTACTCACTCATCACATTCGCTTGCACAGCCCCTTTTTACAGGGGGCACATTCACACGCCTTACAGATAGAACACAGAAGTACAACCATGCACGAACCAGGACTCCCAGGGTTGAAAAAGTGCTACCCCTATGCCAGGAAGCCGAAATGAATAGACTACTTCAAAGAAAACAAAAATTGTTTTAAAATAATTGCGGATTAATACAAATTTTTGCTCCACCACTTTCGGATTATTCGCGATTTTTGAGCAACCTAATCCAGCGGATAATCGATAGTTTAAATGTTTATATTTAAGAAAAAAAAAATCCCCACTGAATCCGGATCCCGATATGATGACATTCAAATTATCATATTAACAAACAATTTAAAGTAATATAGTGTTTAATTAATTAATGCAAAGTAATTATTATTTACAAAGCAGATAACTATGCTAACTTAATACCTTTCTTACCTTTTCTTAATGCCTTAATACCTTTCGTTTCTTAATGCAGTTTGGAAAAGATAAGACGAGCATATCACAAGCTTATCGACGAAAGATATCATTTAACTACCGAAATAGTACACAAAATGCTATATAAGAAATGAGTTGAAAATCAATCTATTTGTGACATATTGCAAGACTTTTTTAAAGAAAGGTTTCTGGGCTTTGGAAAATTATTTTGCTCTGTTATCATCTAACTCAAAGCAATTCATGGCGCATTAGAAAAAGGAACGAATCTCCTCGAAACGGGAAAGAGTATTCGCACTTATCTTACCTTCAGTCTATGAAACACATAATTCATTCAGTTGGTGCCCCGTTAACCCTAGAGGTT
The DNA here is from genome assembly GCA_026289955.1 of Argiope argentata. Lineage (NCBI taxonomy): Eukaryota > Metazoa > Arthropoda > Arachnida > Araneae > Araneidae > Argiope > Argiope argentata. Next base: position 7,928,264 of record JAOUZG010015275.1, on the reverse strand, counting down.
ATGTTCAATCATCTTTCAATGCCATTATAATTTTTTTTCTTCTTCTTTTTAAAAGAAAACAAGGAAGACATGCTATCGTTTCTTTTCTTTCATTCTTTCTGTTCTCAAAATGGATTTAAATGATAATATATCAACCATTAAATCTTGGATGCAATAAAATCTAGGTAAAATCTAGATAAAATCTAGGAAATAAACCAATAGGCAAAAAGATGGGTCTTCACTTAAAAGTTATTTATAAAAAATTACTAATTATTTCTAATGTATATATGAGAGTTATTTTAAAATTTGGAACAAACTTTGGAATTCACAAGCAGGTAAACATTCTTTTATATGGCCATCAGATGCTAAGTTTGAAAGGCTTGAAATCCGATGATCATATGAGAAGATTCTAAATGCAAGTGAATTTCAACCATATTTAATTCTAGATTTACGACCTTCCGTGTTTAATAACTTGTATTGTGAGCCATATCTAAATCGATAAACGATGTTTCTTAGAAAACTGTAGTATTTTTCTTAGTTCCAGTCAAACTAAATATTCATTTAAAGCTCAAACATTTTTAAACAATAAGTACAAATCGGAGACTTAAAAAGTTCAAAAAAAAAATCGTTGCAAACTACGATTTTATTAGAGTCCTCCAATGATGTCACCAGAGTACTTTTTGTATTAATTTTATATTAGGAGTAAATTTAATTTGAAAAAATAAGGTTAAAATACATGTCTTTGAAATTATTGAATTTTTTTAATTTTAATAGATGCTCTTCATATCAACATGCCCGTTTTAAAATTTCTTGAATAAGCTACTCTTATATTTTATTAATCTTTACAATTAAATTAAAGACATAAAAGTAATAATTAGGAAAAAGCAACGCTAAAAAATATGAGTGTAGACTTTTTGCAGAAAAACATTTTTGCACACAAAACAGTCCAGGAAAATACTAGAACCTAAAGAAAAAGAAATTATATATTTTTTAATTTTTTTAAAAAATTCATAACAAAATATAATATGATTTTTTAACAAGCTTTCTTCATTTAGAGAACACACTTCTATTCGTAGATGTCTAAACTAATACTAGAGTCTCCTACATTTTCGGAGATCCCTAAACTATTTCAACTTGGGGGGGGGGATGGGGAGGAATTATAATCCAAATTCGCTACATAATTAACTATTCTGGATCCTTATTGTCATTCAACATCAACTGATGCTCCTTTTTGACTCATTTTCTTCTCTGCTTAATCTCGTGATTTTTTTTCTTTTACTTTTCTTTCTACATTTCACATCAAATGTCTTTTCATTCAACATCAACTAAAACATCTCTTTGTGATTTATTTTCTTTTCTGATTCATCTGATAATTCTTTTTTTCCTCTTCCAATTTTGCGATAAAATTTTGGAGTCGAAAATTGTTTCGAAAATGTTTTCCTACAGTAAAAAGATTGTGATTTCATCTATTACTCTGAACTGGAAGTATTTTCGTTCAACATCAACTAATGTTCCCTTTTATGAATTTTTTTTCTGATTCATCTCGTGACTGATTTCTTTCCCACTTCCAACGTTGGGGTCGCAACAACGTTTTCTGAGCAAAAATGAAATTTAGAAAATGTTTTCCAATAGAAAAAGATTCGTGGCGGCTTCTACTATTCTGAATCGAAATTCTTTACAATTACCCTAAACTAATGCTACATCTTGTGATTCACTTTTTTTTTCTTATTCATCTTGTGATTTACTTTTCTTTTCTGAATCATCTTGTGATTTTTCCCCCCCTTTCAATTTTAAGGTCACGACAAAAACATTTTTTGTTCCAAAATGAAATTTTAAAAATGTTTTTCAATAACGAAAAAAGGAAAAAAAAAAGACAATGTTTAAGTAAAAAATCTTGGTATCAGATTTTTAATATTTTAGAAAAATAAGAGGAGTATTATCAGCATCGTACACCAATAATACTATCCTAATTTTGCAACCTAACACAGCAACCTAAGTGAAATATAATAGATTCGTATCTCACACACACCCATTACAGAAAGTATAGAACTGAAACCGATTCTTCGCGAACAGCATCATTTGGAAACAAAAGCCAAAAGAAATTTTTCTTCATTCATGAAACAGGTCTAACAACAGGTAAGGACAATGGATTGCTGATCTTGTCAATGAATGATCAACGATTGGAAAAAAGAGAAAGGGAATAGACTTGTATCAATTAACCTAAAAGCTCGATCACAAAAAAATGAAAGTGTAGTTGAAACTTTGACCTACCTAAACAAACAATCCACGAATCTTCAATCTTTATCCAAATGATTTCATATGGATAAACATTGTGAACTTCAATCCGACTCTATAATTAATCTTATTTATTTTTAAACGAGGACAATCAAAACAGTAATCGATCTCACTCACATGCAGCTATACATTATCTCAGGGAAGTTTCATGTTTCAAAAAACTTTTCCCTATTATCTTCTCCAAAAGATTTATGTCAAAATTTGATGCCAATTTAAATATTGAAGATACGCATTTTTTTTCTTAGCATTCTTGAATGTAGTTTCACTAATCTCAATTTTATTGCATACTAGACACCACTAATGACTCCCTCTTTACTATTAATCATGACTCACTAGATTATGGATCATATTTTGTTTTCATATCATTTCTAAAACTTGAAGTTTTTGTGAAATTGATGAATTTTTTTTTTATTTTGAGGGTTAGAATGAATTGCAACATGCTCACAATAAAAAAGATGAAATATCAAATGCAACGACGATGGATTGCAAGTTTTATTCAAAAAAAATTAATGATATCTTCAGTCTTATTTCTTTCAAAATACTTATGATATTTAAAAACCATTGTCGTGTAATAACAATATTACTTTAATTTCTCAATTTTTTATTCTATTTTCCTCACTGTAGCTTAATTAATTTGAATTTAAAAACATTTTTTTTCCTTTTTTTTCTCTCTGGCAAGTATTTTTAAGTGAATCTCGGCAATGGGATCTATCAAAATTTAAAAACTGCTTTGTCTATGGCTTAATTTAGCTTAACTTTAATTAATCCATCTTTAAATCGACAATGGTAGTTTTTCCATAAAAAAATTATTATTCGGTTCTCACAAAACTGGATCGTTCTCATTTTAATATTTAGCGAAAATTCATTTTAAGGAATTGAAAAACATCAATAAAAGATTAGATTACTCCAACATAAATATCCCAAACATATTAATGTAATAAAATTAAAAAGCAACTATCACCGAAAACATTCTAACTAATTAATATTAACAACTATGGATAAAAATAGTTGATAATTCAATTTTTAGATTTTTAATTTCTCAAGAAAAATTTACTTGTAATCCAAATTTAAAAATTACATCGTCCCCTCGACGAATAATTTGCTTTAAGTGAATTGATATTAAACTAACATTTGAGCTAAATATGGTGCTAAAAATTTGAGCTAAAAATGTTTAATTGGTTCTAAATTCAATTAATTTTAAGATAGGTATATGTAAATACAGTTACTTTTATGGAAATTTTTTAAAAAATCAGCTTTAAAAAAAGACTTTTTGGAAGATTGAGTCAATTTGTAGAAAAATTCGTTTAACTAATACTAGAAAGATAAGTTTTTTTTTTAACTTGAAAGTAACAACATTACATTTTAGCAGGAAACTCCCAAAGCGTAAAAAGTTTCGCAATTTATTAAAATGTGTTTTCCAAAGCTTTCATCAGAGAGTATAACTCAAAACTTTTTTAATTGTAGATAAAAGCAACTAGCAATTAAAATTGCTCTTTGAAGACGTCCAAATTAATTGCTTGTCAGAAGAAAAGATATTCAAGTTTTCATCTTTTTTCAATAGACCAGTTTTTTTGCTGTGATGAGATGGCCTCTGACCAGTTTAAAACAGCCGTTTTAAAATATGTACTGCTGTCAAATGCTCTTAAGCACTTTTCTGAGATGGCATTTCTTCCTCCTATTTAAGTATGTTGGCTAAATGAGTTTTTCTCTGCCAACAGAATATTTTGATTGCCATACCTGACCCATGCAGTCACCACAAGCGCCTACGACATAGTTAGGATGAAAGAATGAATGGAGACTTTAATTTATGTTAGTTTCAGCATTTAGGTTACAAGAAAATTATCAGTACTACCGTTGTAGACAGCCAATGTGTGATACAGAAAGAGTTCCCGTCTTATCTCTAAATCACAGACATACAATATATGAGATGAGCAAAGAAGCATCAATCAACTCTTGATTAGATTTTTAGCATTCTCATAAACCAAGTACATTCTGCAAACTAAAATGGGATAATTAACCAATTAAATTGGAAAACTTACATATTTAATGGAGAAAATGTTATTTATGGAAAAGACTTGTAATTGTTATGTAGTTAATATTTATCATTTCCTCGTTATTCGTTAACAAAATACTATTATTTTCTGAACCTTGTTTTCGAAATAGCTTTTAATTTAAAATGAAATATGTATTTTGCAAGCTATAAAAATATTAAAAGTAAATAGTGATGACTAACAACAAATTATTTTGAAATGCATGGAAAACCGAAGATTTAGGACTCGATGCTCCTTTTTAAGCTAATTTTGATTATCTATTTAATTATTTTCATCAGTTGTTTACCCATCCTTTCGAAAAATACATAAACATATGCTTAATGGACTGGTAAATCGATTGAGAATTAAATGCAAAAAGGAATATGCAAAGATTTGAAAATTCTTCAAGTGATTGATATTAAATGTGTTATAATAGTATTGTCTTTAAAACACCTCAAGCAGTTAATATCTTTTAATAAAACTATTGATGAATACCTAAAATAGAATTTTAATTCTTTGAGTCATCGTTGATCTCATATAAAGACACAAATTATATTTTTAAAATTAAAAATCTACACTTCTATCTAATCAAAATTTATTCAGTTAAAAATCAAAATTCTGTAACTTTAGAGTCTAAAATCAAAATTCTTAAAATAAAACATTTTAAACATAAGTTTTTTTGTAATCGGTAAGCATTTGAATTTTGTAAATTATAAAAGATATATTGCTTATGCTTGTAAAAATCAATTGATATTAAATACGTGCAGTATATCTTGTCCTAAAATCAATAAACGTAAAATGGAAATTTTTAATGCAGCTCTATATATTTCACTTTTAATTCATATATTTATAAAAAAAACTGTAAAATAAAAAGGTAATAAAATTTATTTATTACAAAAGGTTAATTTTTCGGTAGTGAAACAAAAATCATTGAAATAATAAGAAATGAGCAAGGTTGAAAATTATCACATAAGCAATTTAATCCGTGGTAGAGAAGAAATAATCGAACGACAACAAAGAAATAAAACAATTAAAGATAAAAGGTTGCTAATTGGTTTAAGTGTTTAATTGGACCTCCTTCTACTAAGAAAAACCGAAAGATATAAACCCACGCATTGCATTAGATCATAAAAAGAGTTGCTTCTCTTTAGCGGTGTCGACTGAAAGGCAGTCGAAGATAAATAAATATTTAATACAAAGAATTTGGAGTCGAACATTTGGAGCTGTTTAGAGAATAAACTAAATAAGAGTTCTAGCCGAATCAAATTTAGTAACGACTGAAACAAAGAACCGTAATATCTATTTCAAATAAAACGGCAGAATGTACATTTTTTTTAAAACTGCATTTAATGTTAAAACAAGATTTATGAAAAGTTTATGAAAGAATTTTAAATAATTTGCTGTATTTCATTAAAAAAATTAAAATTATTATTAGAAAACAGCCACGTAAAAGAAGGTCCCGTAAAGTAAAGAGTGTATGGAATATTTATGGTGCATATTTTAAAATGAAATCTAATTTCCTATTTTATTATTTCAGAATATCCATCTGTCAATTAATATTCTGAACAGTTTACATCTTATAAACCGCTTCTAGCTAGGTGATTCACAAATAAGACATATTTTATTTTAAAAATAAAAAAAACTATCATTAAGCATTTGATAAGCTTATTATTAAGTCATTGAACAAGCAATTTATTAAAATTTTGCAGAGCCATTAAACTCCCCCCCACCAAAAAAAAAGAAAAGGGAAAACTTCCTATTAGTTAAGTTTATGCTGCATCAAAAAATATCTATTGCAGCACAAGATGTGCATTTTTATGAGATTATATAAGTTCTGAAGAGAAGTTTTTATCGGCTTTCTGGCACCAACTGGAAATATCATTATAAATCATGGCAGTTGAAAAACTGAAATGATTAATATAAATACTTCTAAGCACCATAGTATTATAAAGCATCATTTTTGTTCTCTTCTTTTGCTTTCAGATATCAAAAAGAGTTGAAATGTTAGACATAAAGTTATTTGATAAAGTATAATGATACTTTTTTTTAATTATTTACACATTCTACGCAAATATTGAATGATTAATAATTATTTACATATTTCATGTAAATGCATTAATTTTAAAAATTATACATTTAAAATGTTACTGATTACGATAGAATATTCGATTATAGGCAACACAATTCATTACAATTTCACGGGATCCTTAATGTCATAGTAAAAACTTCATTTTTTAGGAGTTAAATTTTATCGTGCATAAAAGTTTTTACAACGATTGCAGCATAAAATGTACTTTTTTATGCGGATCATATCACCTGCTTTCTAGCATCAACTGGAAGTATTTATATAACTAATTTCAGCTCAAGACATCCCGACGTTATTACATTGCAGCTTTTTGTAAACTTCCTATGCTTTCAGCTCCCGAAAAGTGATCAAATGTTAGACATGAAGTTATTTGTTAATGGCTAAAGCTAGTGGTGCTATCAATGAAAGTGAAAAGTGTTAAAAAAAGTAAGTGATTCCTTTCATACATAAGTTGCTGTAATTGTGTTATTATCGCAAAAGAAAAGCGAATTTTCAATCATTAAATAACTTATTTATGGCGGTATTAAACTGAAAAATTCCAGTTCCTTGCTACCTAGAGGAAGCCATAACATTTTATGTTTCTTAAGAAATGGTTGTAATTTCTCGTTATATCAAAAGAATAGAAAAGAGAATAAAATGTAGTAAAGCATTGCGTGATTCTGATACTATAAGTAGATAAGAAAAAAAGTCATAAATTAGACTAATCAAATCAAAATAAAAAGTAAGATAATTTTATGAAAAAAAATTATAATAAATGAAAGCTCTGGTATGTGTGAGTCATTTACTCATTATCTAAACTTCAATTAAGTGAAAGTTTCATTAGGTTACATTATTGAGAATATTGATTATAAGTAATCACCCAACCAGAAAGTTCCTAAAAAAAGATAAAATCATTTAGAAAATTTTTTGCTTCATAGTGACAATAATATTATTTCATAAATTTAATTGGCTAAAATAAAAAAATAAATAAATAATATACTGTTAAGCATTAAACTTAAAAAAAATAAATAGTATAAGGTATTCAGTTCATATACCCAACCGTGCTTCTCATCAAAAACATGTAGCAAGTCAGAAAGTGATCTGAGCAAGCATTTTTGATTATTGCTTGTTAACAATGAAATTTACTTTGATAATTATACGAAAACGATAATATCAAAACTGTAATGCGTATGACAAATCAATCCAAACTTAACTGGAATTAGATGGAATTTCATAATGCTATTTGATTGAACAAATTTCGTGCAATACGAAAAATTCAACTGATCATTTTTTATATTGTTAAATATTCTTTATAGAGATAATTTAACCTATCAAGACAAAGAAGATTATTTTTTTTTCGATTGATAGCTTCCATTTTATTATGAAAATAATTTCTATTAACATAACGATTCAAACAGCATGAAATTTTTCATAAAAAGATACAGAAAATGAAGAATAACATTATTTTTTTATTAAAAATAAATAAATAAAACTTTTATGGAACCAGAAAAATTTTCTAATTATTATCTTTTGAAATAATCAGTTCAAAAAAAATATTCTCACGAAGCTTCCGTTTCAAAACGACAACAATTTTGATTCATGCACTGAAAATGCTAAGCTGAGGTTTTGAAACGAATCAGAAAAAGGGAGAAAAAATCCTTCCAAATGAGAAAAACTATTATAAAGAGAATAATAAAATAAAATAAAATATTCATCTCGCAGGTTACACAACTGTGTACCATACAGAAAACTTGTAACAGGTCACAGTGTAACCTCTTATGCGAATTGTTGACCTCGCGCTTGTTAACAATGAACTTTCGTTTCTTTCTCATCGTGTAATTTTATTCATAATTCAAAAATAAGTAAATCTGAAAGATCAAATTCGGCCCATTTTTAAAGTTTCCTTTTGTAAGAAAGATTAAACAAAGGACATCTAAAAAGAATAATAATTAGAAAATGTAAAAATTTAGAAAAAGCTCGTGGTATTTCCACCGGCGAAGCGAATACTGTGATAAATAAATTAATTCAAGTAAAAACATTTAGAAAATCCATAGCTTTCACTGTGTAAAGGTTCAAATTCGAATGTTTTACTAATTAATACATAAGATTAGCAAAAACTCAAAATGGCTTCGAATATACAAAAATTCGAATATTGAATGCTCGAATATACAAAATATTGAATGCTTTATTGACATATAAATTGAGAAATCTTTAAAAACTTAAGTTAAATGCTACAAATATCCTGGTTAAAGCAATACGAGTAGGGATAGGCTTTTTAATCTTGACATGAGTTCAGATAAAGGAGAAGATATACAAATTGATATGTCCCTTTTCAAAATTTCACTCCGTACCAACGGGAAGGCATTTGACTCTCGACATATGCTTTAATATGCATTAGGCTACACATATTTAATGTAACTTTGACAGTATAGAGGTTCGAAGTTAGAGCCTAGACTTTATTTCCCAGGTCGCAGGAGCTCCAAATAGGTCGACATAAATAAAATATGTCAGTTACATCTCAGGTTGTCAATCAAAAAAAAATCATGCAATTCAAATAATACTTTATAAAAACTTAGCTTATTTTCTCAAAAACACGCACACATACAAGCTAAACATACACACAAAACAATTTAAACATGTTATATTTGAATATGTAGTATTGAGATTTTTTTTTTTTTAGTTTTAAAATAAATTCCTCGGTATTTTTATGAGTGGAGACTTTATAAAATCAGAATTTTATTTCAAAGGAAAATTGCATACCGAGTAAAATTTTCTATAAATTTGAATTCGTGTTACATTCACCAATCATTTAAAAATGATTAGTATTCCACCCCATTTGGAAAACGGTACAAAGAAATTTGAAACGTTCTCTGATTTATACCGAAAGTTTGCATAAATGTTCTAAAAGCCTGATGCTGAAATAATAGCATTCTCTGAAATTGTTTCCTTGTATGATAAATGAATAATAATTCCTCAGATAAATATTTCATATTGTATTTTTTTTATCCGAATCATTTATTATTTTGTTCATATTTACTTTTCTACTAAAATTTTATTCTGTACATATGTGAATCTATGTCCCCTTTTCCGAGACGTAGATATCCAGGTGTAGATATATAAACAATGTTTTAAAATGATCGACCCAAAAAATTTTCAGTATAAATTACTAATTGATATCTTTAGGTTCTTATTATTTTTGAATTTCTTTGTGATTCACATAAATTTCATTACTCTCCTCGCATAATTTTTTCGCGCAGGATGGATTAGTTCAAGACAATTTTTTAATATTTGACTTGTGCTTATTGATAAGTTATATATGCTTTGTTTAAAGTGACGGCCGAATAACTTTTTAATTTTTAAATTACTGTCACATATTTTTTTTAAAATTACTGTCACAAATATTTTTTTTAAAATTACTGTCACATAAAATATAACGTTTCATTTCTTAAATAATTTAAATTCTCTGACTATACAAAATGTACCACAAAAACTTAAGCACAAGCAAACAATCCAAGATTCATTTAATTTCTTCCGATTATTTATTTGCACGTTAAATAAAAACTGAGTAATAACTTTTTCCAATACGACCATGCAATACTTTGCTTTATTCAGCAAAAAGAGAGAGAGAGAGAGAAAGAAAGAAAACGCAGCAAATAACTTTCTGTAATTTATGCTTAAATCATTAATAAATCAATAACTGCTACTAAGGTTTCAGAAATTTAGCAAATCAAATTAACATAATTTATCGTGCAAATCTAATTACCAAAAATGAATCAACCATCTATTAGATTCTCAAAAATGAGAAATATATATATTTTTTTCTCTTCTAGAAATTGGCAGTATCAGAACATTAATTAGTAATCTGGCATGTTACCCAATTATTCATTTTGAATAAATCGTGATATAGGCCAAACATATCTTCGTCGTGACTTATATATCAAAAGCTTGTTACCAACGGCTTTTTTTTAATTCAAAATGACAATCATTTTACTCTCATTTGTTTTCAAGAAACGTGGACCATATCACATTATAAGAAGCTAAGAGTTAAAAAGAATAGGGAGAGAATTTCATGAGTTACCTAGAAAAGGATATCGCGTTATAAGATATAGAGACTGAAAAAAAAGAGGGAGAGAGAAAGAATTTCGTGAGTTACCTAGAAACGAATACTTTTATATGCCATAAATAAGATCATTATCAATGCAGCATACCATTGCGACATTCTCAGTACTTAAATGTCCACTTTTTAAGACTGGAATCTAAAAATTATCAACAGGTGTCAGTGAAAAGAAAATGGAAGAAATTTAATATCTTAGCAATATTGGCTTAGATAAAGAGAGAGAGAGAGAGAGAATAGATATTATAGAGAATAGAAGCATATATATTAGAGATAATGCGTATTTGCAAATTCAATAATTAGTAGTTAAGATGTTTCAATGATATTTTTGTCAAAATATTTCCACTATAATATTTATTGATTATACTAATAAATATTATAAATTCTTAATGTAAGTAACAAAAACTGGGGAATCCTCTAAATTAAAACAGACATTTTGGGGACCAGCTTAAAAGCTTTATAAGTTTCAGGAATCGATAACATGCAAATAAAAATCAGTAAATTTTATAAGGTCGGTTTCTTCTAGTTGATCTGTTATTAATAATACAGTCACTAAATTTTGTTGATAAATAGATATAAAGCGATGCTTAATAGGTATAAAGCGATGCTTATTAAAGCTTATTTTATTATTATTTTTAAACATTCCGTAGCTTTGTCATCAGTTATTACTCTACGCTTCATGTTCTTTTGCGTCATTGCTGAATGATTGTAATTGATAAAAAGAAAAGAAAAAAAAATTTCGCTTTTGATTCATCATTTATCTGGCTTTAACTTTCTTTTTTAGGGTGCACTTCAATGACATAAAAAATAACTTTAATCGTTGGCTGATTGTATAAGGAAATAAAATGAAAAAGTTTTTCAAATTTTGATGTAGAAGATCGTATTATTGTGGTAATAGACTTATTCGTTGGCAATAAATAATCTAGAAATAAAAAAAAAGAAAAACAATATACTTGAAATTATTTAGCACGGCATTTTTTTTTAAAACTAAGAATCGATTTATATCAGCTACTGTTTGAGCTCTTGCTTATTTAAGAATATAAAATTCCCAAATATTTCATAAAAGAACTGATCAGATCCAATGCAAAAACGGATTTCATTCTTCAGCGATAACATATACATACTAATGTTCAGTGCATAAGTTTAAAAATATAAATCAACAGTATATTAGTTATATGTCTCTGAATAACTGATTACGAGAAGAATTATTTTTTTACAAATTTTAAGCGAAGGATTCTTAGCGATAATAAGATTAGATTTATTGATTGGGGACAAATAATCGCGAAATACAAACTGGAAATGACAAACATGAAAATGAATTTTTATTTCTGCATTTAAAAAATGAATCAGGAGTCCATTTATATATTTATTGATTCGAATCGTTAGAGTATCTTTTTGAAAATGTCTTCATTCGTTGGCATTGTTTCATTCTGCCATTTATAAAATAGAAAATCTTAATTTTCGGATTTCTAAGTGGGTTGAATATAAATTAAGGCATGTTTAGGAACTCACCTTTATTTTAAGTTCTGTGTTAAAGCAATTCCAATCCAATTCATTTCATTTACGATGAGAAATATCATAGAAATTTTCAATAATATTTAATTGCATTAATTTGCATGACTCGCGCCATTTCAATTCTCGCAAGAGTCTTTCTTCGAAGAAGTTAAAGAGTTCGTTTATCTTCTGACGCGACAAAGAAGATCCTATCCAAAGAAGATTATATTTTTGAAGCCGCAACAAACATAGATCCTCTTAAACTGACATCGAAGAAAATATATTTTACCAAAATTATAAAACAATAACAAATGTAATACTAAGAAGTTATTTAATCAAAGGAAAATGGTGTTGTAAATGCTAAATGAATAAGAAAAGCTCATGTTCATGATGCTCATATCGAAAATAGTCCCAAACATTTTGAACAGATGAGAGCAAACTCAAACTTTTCTCAATTTAAGACCAAGAAATTAAAATACAACTTATTTCCAGTGCTTCCACTTTTTGGACTTAAAACTTACAAGTAACTCAGATTGCGTAAAACTTTACAATTTATTTACAATATATTTAATATTATCTTCCTTTTTCTTGAGTAATTACTATACTTTTAATAATAAGAAAAAAACACTGTATTAAATAAAACGATCACTAGATACCCAGTAAAAAGCATCTACCCGAAACACTTAAGCAAACGATTCGACTATCTGTACAAAAAGAATAATGACTACTATAACGAAAAACGAAGTTATTTTGTGATACTCGTAATTTAGCAATGCTTCCATAAAATCAGTAAAAATTTTGTCAAGTATAGTCAGTGGTAGAATCAGTCATTTGGGGGCTCAAAGTAGTTTATATTATGAGGCTTCTCTTTTAATTAATTGATAAATTTAGTTAGTATTTCATGTTTTAATTCAATCTACATGTTAATGATTCATTTTAAGTTTAAATTTTTATTTTAGTAATATTGTGAAAATGTATAGCTACTATTTACTAATTTATTATGCCTCATGATTGCAGGGCATCTGCGTTTGTTCAACATTCTTTAAATAGATGCTCTGTGTTTAAAAATACTGTAATAATAAAGTGAACACAATGATAGTAGATAGGAACCAAACCAATTATATCTGATGAAGTATTAATATTATTTCACTATTTACAATTCACAGAATTTGCATTTTTTATGTTTATTTATTCGATATCAAGTGTATAATAACTTTTTTAATTGATCTGCTTGTGGTGCCCAGTGACCTAAGCTACCTATTCTACCTAGTCAGAATTCTACTCTTTAGTACAAGCACAGACTCTTTTTAATATTTAAGCGTAACATTTTAAAAAAGAAAATCCCAATGCTCTACAAGTTCACGGGGCAAAGCGCGATTCAGAGCTACTTCTTCCCCACAAATTTTAATAGCTACATAAAATATATTTAACGATTCAACAATCTCTACTTACAATGTATTCAACAATTCAGCAATTTCGATTTACAATATATTCAACAATTCAACAATTTCGATTTGCAATATATTCAACA
>JAOUZG010015275.1:7896456-7914746 GCA_026289955.1 Argiope argentata | reverse complement strand
CAATATATTCAACAATTCAACAATTTCGATTTGCAATATATTCAACAATTCAACAATTTTGATTTACAATATATTCAACAATTTCGATTTACAATCTATACAACAATTTCGATTTACAATCTGTACAACAATTTCTATTTACAATCTGTACAACAATTTCTATTTACAATCTATACAACAATTCAACAATTTCTATTACAATATATTCAACAATGTATAACTGTTATAAATAATATTAATTTTCATTAATCGAAGTTAGCATTAAATACTCTGCCACGCGCGTACCTCGGTGTGATAACAAATCGACATTTAAAATGATTTCGTGGTGCAATATCTGTGGTCAAGCGAAGGAATGGAAATTGTTACTCCAACAAGGACACACACCAAGATAATCATACGTATGGAAAGGTGCGTGGTTAAAGGGAGGAGAAAGGAAATGAGTCAACATGCAGGTTGAGAGCTTCTCTTCGCGAGGAAGGATCGGCGAGAGTTCCTCCAAGTAAACTAAGATTAGTCGATGAAATACGTTACAAAATTTGGCATTTACACTAGTCAGATAGATTTGCATCTAATGGAGTAAATTTGCCATCAATACCTGGAACCTCTTTTAAAATTTACGTAACAAAGAGAGTTACAGTTAATTTGTAAAAATGATATCGACAAGAATGATTCAGAATTTCTAGTTATATAAATGATTAAAAAATAAGACAAAAGGGAAAAGCATGGATATTTAAAAGAAACCATATAAGTAAAGTACATTGCTCAGTAAACGAGAAATAAAATTCATGGTTGAAACATTTATTGTGTAGTTTTGTTTATGGAGAAAATAGATATTTGTTCAAAATACACTTTTAAGCTTCAGACTATAGCAATAATAGAAGTACATTGCTTAGCAATACAAACGAGAAATAAAACTTAAAATTGAAATTTTTATTGTGTAGTTTTGTTTATTGAAAAAATAAATATTTGTTCATAACAGATTTTTAAGTTAAGGGTTATAGAAATATATAAGACGATATAAACTTTTGATCGTTAAAATTTTAATCCTTTATATTTTTACTAAATTTCTAATTGGTAAAAAAATTATTAATATTAATTAAACAATAATAATAATAATAATGAAAGTCTTCATTTAAAGCGTTTCATTAAAATTTATCAAATAAATATTTCAAAATAATCTTTTAAAATTATATCAACATATTATCTGCATGTCAGACTGTGATGGGCGATAATGGATTCTTGAACAGTCTTGTTTTAGAGTAGGACTTTTTAAATATGCAGCCTCACGATCCTGCAAGAGGGAGGGGGGGGGGTGTCATATCTTCTGCACTAACATTTTATTTTTTAAAATCTTCGAATACAAATTAGAAAACTTAAGTGTTTAAATAAAAATAAATTTAACTTGCGGTGGTTAAACCACATTTTTTTTATTTATTTCTAAAGTTAAGCTAGGTTTTTTAGCATTTTTTGTTCATAAATAAAGAAAAATCTGAATGAACAAGATAATTTGAGAGCTTTTGCCGACTCACAGTTTCTTTTTTTATTTATTTATTTAAACCTAGAAGGACTTTTTATTAAAGAAGTAGCTACATTAAAATTTTAGAAGCTAATAATTTATTTGCGTCGGTTAAAAGCATCGGGTATTTTTCTTTGAATCTCAGCACGAAGTATATAAATAAATAATTTTGTTGACAGAATCTATAAATTTATTTCGATAGCTTTTCAGACTAATTTGTCTGGACAACTTTCGATTGAAAAAAAAATGCAGCTTACTGGTTTTAAAGATGTGACCAAACATCTATAGATTGTCTTTTTTTTATCTGTATAGTAATGGAACATCAAATTAGACTAGATTATATTACAACTATACACCAAACTTTTGAAAATGATAATAATGACTAATGTTTTTTCTCATTATTTTTTTTAAAGATAATCTATCAGATAATGTTTAACAGAAAAGAAACTCGGAGAAAAAAAAGTTTCATTAACTACTAGAATACAAATTCAAACCGGATAGATTTCATGTAAGTACGTCGTTGATTTCACGATTTTTCAATGAATTAAAAAAATACTAAAGTGTTTCGAAAGAGGTATCGTGCAACGAAAGCAATAAAAAAGTAGAGTTCTTTCTGTTTTGATTAGTACAAGATGCCGAAAGTTAACAATAGTTGTGTTCCTCGTTCAACATAATGAATTGTTCTTTTATGCAAATAATATCACGGTTACAATATTTTACCTGATTCCTTGAACTAGCAATTAATTTCTTTTTAACAATTGCTTTGCACAAACTTGATTTTAATAACCAACAAAAAAGTGGCACAGCCGCATTTTTTAAACTTAATCACTCCAGTTATTTTTCTGGTGTCCTAGCAACACCTGCTATATATACTGTGTCTAGGATTCTGTATCGTTACTAAAACACATGGCGAAAATTTATTAAACATCAAATATGGCATATGTGTTTTGTAAAGAAGAAATTGCTAATTACACCGTTCAATGTGAATTAACTTAACAGTTATAACTCCCAATTAAAAAGCTGCTTCTACTAGAAAAAGATATATTGAGGGTAATTGGAGGAAATATTTTGATTGCCACGAGCGATATTTAAAGAAATAAAAAGAAATGTTGAACTTTGCTTTAAGCGTGGAGAGTTAAAAAAAATATTTTCGTAATTATTTCATGATTAACGATATGGTTGCACTTTGTTTTTTTACAAACACAGCTTTCTGTACAACTTCAAAAATGAATCTGATAAGTGAAATAAATGATCTATACATTTCCCATGCTCTGACTTTTAAAAAATATATAATGAAGGATAAATATAAAAACTGTCGTACAACGCGAAGGAATGAGGAAACAATATAAAATCACATTATAATGGGCCATGCTTTATCGGATAAATATATGCAAATCCTTACACGATATGTAACTGCTCATATTACTAATATGATGTTACTTTTTTAAATTATCATATATAAGAAAAAAAGCGAATTTATTCATTTTTCATCTAAATAAAAATCTAACAACTTTCAATAATTTTTCTTTCGCGTAATACGAAAAGTGTCTTTGAGCTGCAAGATAATTAATCATATTTTTTCGTTGCGTTAGAAGAATTCACATTATACAAATATTTATTTAAATAGCTTTTCTCCGATTTTGATATTCCAATTTTTTTTAATATATCTATTTAACATAAATAAATTGTAATAAAAATCATTTAGAAAAATATGAAGCCACGTATAGTTTCAAGGATATTACTTTCAGAAAATATATAATTTGAAATTGAATATCAAGATTAAAAATATATTTACTAAGGTAAAGATAAGTAAAAATATTCTGTGAAGCAGTCACAAAAATGAAAACCGACACCACATCAAAACAAATTGCAACGGTTTTAAATCTTTTTTTAAATATTCAAATTACGGTAATTTCATTATCAAAAATAACAAAACAGCGAAATATAGAAAATGACAGAAAGAAGTTTAAAACAAAAATGTACTAAAGAGATTTTTGCTTTAGAATATCGAAAAATAACAAATTAAATATTTAGAATAACTTACACTCCCATTAAACTTAATTCTAAATGTAACCAATTTATATTGATCGCACAAAATTTTAAAAGCTCTTTTTAAATGATTTATGCATTTAAACTATTAGTAATTTTTTAAAAAACATTTCTAATTGAAAGTTATATAGTTAACACGCTAGCAACTTACATGTTACGCATATTTAAGCAACACCCGAAACACAAACGACATAAAAAAAAAAACCATTTCAAAGTGGGTAAGATATCGATTCGAAAAAGTATTTATTATCTTAAATTTGAGAAGGGAATTCCCAAAACTTGATAAGTGCCACACAATTGACAGCATAATAGTTTCCTTCAACGAAAAGTAATTTTTTAAAAAAATTATTGGTATTATAGGATCGATTTGGTATTTTAAAATCTCTTTCATGCCTATAAATGAGCAATCCGGTTGTTCCTTAAATGATTTTAGAATGATTCTGAATAAAAGTTATTGATTTTTTTTTCAAAATATCCACGAAAAAAACCCCTAAATTTTATTTAGTTCGTAATTTTATAAAGTACTTAGAAAAAACGTCTCATTCACAAGCGCAGACGTAAAGCCTCTACAAATTCATAACGTATTAAGCAAACTTTTATAGCTAAAAGAAAGAAAATTTTATAAAAAATACTATCATATAGTAGAAAAAGAGACAGCAAATAATACATATTATAAATATACTATTATATTCATAAGCGAAAAATTAAATTCGAATTAAAAAGCGAGAAAATGAATTTAAATTCATATTTTGAAAATGAATAATAAAAATTCAGCAAAGAAATATTTTCTAATATATGAGAAAATATCGCATATTTTGGTTACGCTTTAAGAATATGACCAAGTATGAATCTTAGAAGAGTTATCTTACGTTCTCGGAGTTAACGTGAAATTTGATACAATTCTTCAATTTTGGAATCAAGACAAAATGCCAAATTTTCCTTCGTCTACCTTTTTCTTTTTTGAGTCGTCATGTTCTCATACATATGAATAGGCAAAACGATGGTCTATCCACTGAAGGATTTGATTCAAAATTCAATACATCTCTGTTAAAAACCACACGTCATTTGATACAAGTTGGTGATAAAAAGTGTCGCATTTTTTACTTCTAGCTTAGCGGTTTCCAAAGAATTTTCCCTCTCGCACCCATTGATTAGTCTTTTTATTTGCCATTGATTATTCATCCATAGATTAGTCTTTTTATTTATTGATTGATTAGTCATTTTATTTTCTATTGATTAGTCCTTTTTATTTCTGAGCATTCTTTCTGCCCTTTTCAACACCTTCCATTAAAGAAAATTTCATTTGCATTGTTATGGGTTAAATTAGCTTAAGAGAAAAACAAGTCAAATTATCTTAATATTATTTGTGGGATCTGTTTTCGATTTACATTTTATTTTATTTTTTATAAGAATATTATTCCGAAGCCAAACCCAATGTAAACAGCAATGCAGTAATTTAGCATTAACCGATGTTTAAATGTAAAAATTACTCATTGTGATTTAATTGCTCAATGTGTGTTAAAAGACATTTTGAGTGCGATTTTTAAACTTGCATCTTGGAGCTGAGTTTTATAAAATTAGGGTTTTATGAAGGCAGAAGTAATTTCATGCCCAGAGCTATTGGAAGTTTACTGCAATATTTATTATTAAGTAATTCTTAAGTAATAAAGTAATTATTTTCTGTTGAAAAATGAATTATTACTTTTTTTATCTGTGTTTAATACAGTTATAAAACTGCGTTATATTCCAAACAAATTTACTAAATTCCAAAAAGCAAAAATACTTCAATTAGAAACTGTTGCGATTTCTGTGATTTCAATCTCTGAAGTTGCTTTCAGTGCAATAAAACAAATCTGAAAAGAGATGTAATCTTTAACAGTGATTCTCAGATAAATGAAATTATTTTACATGATTTTTTTTATTATTTATGAATACAGCAGTTTTATAAGGAATCTAACACATAATATTTATTAGGGCATTGGAATATTATTTATATTTTAAAACTGAATTGAAATGGACTTTCATATAAATAAATTTACATATGGGTTTTATAAAAACGGGATGGGAATTTACCTAGTATTTCTTATTTTATTTCATTTTTTGTAGGGGATATTTCTTTCGGCAATATAATAATAATAAACAGGCAATCTTATTTTCAATAAAAAAATTATTTCTTAATAACTAATTATATATATATATATATATATATATATATATATATATATATATATATATATATATATATATATGAAATAGAAAGCCATTAGCTTATGCTAAATACTAAACTTGAGTAATTTCAGATTGCAATTAAACTTAAACATATCAGAAAATTTGAAACAAGTGATAAATAAGTTTTCTTATTTCCGAAAATTTTGACATAAAACTTGTTATCAAAACCTATTTAGGGCTCAATCAAGTTTTTCAGCATTTTTCTCTAAAGGCAAAACTTTATGAATGAAATAATCTATCTCAACCCCTTAAACAAATGGCGTGCGATTTTATCAGCATGCCTAATTGGATTATTTGCCTCAATTTGGAAGTGCACGGTTTTATCAAAGGAAACCATTTGATACTTGGGAGGTTTCACGCTTTACTCTTTCACTAAGACAGTGTTTTTCTTATTTATGAACAATGATCTACACGATATGACAGAAACGCCGTTTAATCCAATTATTAGTCACCATAATGCATTTAAGTGTCAAATTGCCTAATGGGTATAATTTAAAACTTCTGAGAGCATTTTAGAACTTACGATCTAACACATTTTACAGCAAGTTAGTTATTAAAAAATGAAAAAGGAAGCCCTTTGTATGATGCTGTTGAATTTAAACAATGTATAAAGTTTCGTCAACAGTGTTCTGAAACCAAAAGTCCATAAATCTTTAACATTCTTTAGATATTACGCAGAAACCAGCAGAGTTATACAATTTTCAGTAACATAACTTGAATTTGGCATTATATCTTAGATTAAAATATTACTACTAACTGTATTTCTAAAACTTTGAACAGCAATTTAATGACTTCTAATTCTTGCTATGTAATCTTGTTAATCTAATTGTATACAATAGATTGAAGGAATTATCGATATATATGATTACTAAAATCTAATTTCAGGGTTCTGTTTGAATTTTTTTGTTATATTATATAAGAAAAAGTAAAGTACATATAATTTTACAGCGTACAGTTTTTGAATTCTAATATTCAACCTTTTAAGATGTTTTAGAATTTTCAATCCTTACCAACCACAAAAATTACGAAATATTTATTAAAATTAGTGAAGTATTAGCCCAGAAACATAATTAAGTGGCCTAAAAGTTAATTTCTTAAATGTTCAGATGATGTAAAAACAATTTTTATTTCCAAAGTTATGATGGAAAAATGTCAAATCATTTTACCCCTCTTTTCAAGGAAGAGTTAGAAATTTTATAACAGTATAGTTAACTCTTCTAGGTACTAAAGAAAGAAGGTGCCAAAATTTAGTCGATTCTGGTCAAAGGGTGTGAAATTGTAAATGGTTCAGGCAAACAAATAAACAAAGGGAAATTCACTTTCATAAAACTGGATTCACATCAGGCCAACTTAAACTGTAAGTCAGAATCTCATATAGGAACTTTAAAAACTGATAGCAATTTCCACAATCAACTTTTTGAAATTTGTATGGAATTTTTTTTTTCAAAAAATCTTTTTGATTTCATATTTCCTTAAATTTAAAAGTTTCCAAATAAATTCTATTTCTTTTTGTTTATCATAAATTATTATCTCAATTTCTTCTTATTCTTTCCCTTTTCGTGGAACTTTTCAAGCTTACAAAATTCGACTTAACAGAGTAATTAAAGAAATTTTGAAAGATATTAATTCCGACATTCGATTACACGCGTTTTTTAGAACAGAATTCAAGAAATTCTGTTCCAAAAATAATATAAGTAATATTAATTAAAAAAAATCTGTTATCCTGATAAAGGAACAAAATTAATCACATGCAGATTTAACTTTCTTTGCAATGCTAATAAGCAGTTTTTTTTGCCTATTCTGCAATAATTGGTACCATATGTAAAAAATTTTTAATTTTGCAGTTTTTTAAAAATGTTAACTCGCATTTTGAAACCATATAAATTGAAATTGTATAAAAAGTTAGAAGCAAAAATAAATAAATAAATAAATAACAGCAGTGTCAAATCAGTTTAGAGCTAGGGTGGTAATCTAAAGCAGCAATAAATTATTTAAATCATCCTTAAAATATTCGTTTAACGGAAACTAAAACACCCTTTATAAATTATTAGATAAGTTGGAGATTCAAAAATGAGTCATCAAGGTCTTAAAAGTGGATTTTGATTTAAAAAGTGCGTTTTCAATTTAAATATTTCATCTTTAAAATGCAATATCCATTTAAATATTTGATTTTCAAAATGCAATATTATTCCTCTTTTACACTTTTCAAAAGATCAGAAAAACAGTGGAAAATGTAAATCGTAGGGAATTATTTACATAGGTATATAGATAAGCTTAAATCTGAAGAAACCAACAAACGTATTGTAAACCTCGTGAACGTGTTCAGATGTAACTGTAAATGAGTTTAATATCGTCACGGATAAATCAGATTTGTCATATGACAAATTTAAGAGAGCTTTTCGATTGAAAACATTTATATAAGTAAGCTACATCTGCTTTTAAATTAATATATTAATATATATAACTGATAGAATTTGATTAAGATATTTAAAATAAAATGTCATTTCTCGCTAGTGATTTCAACTGCCACTTGGAAATATTGTACGAAGTGTAAATATGGTTTTTTCATACTTCAGTTTTATAATAACGATATGAATATAAGCGCATGAAATGGTATTGAAATGTATGTTATTAAATAAAATGAATAGATATTGTCAAATAGCAAACATATTTAATAAGATTCTGTCTCAAAAGAATCTGTTTTTTTTTTAATTGAAGTGTTTTCGATTTTATTCATAAAAACTTTTTCTTGGAATTGAAAAATTCTTATTAAGATTTATATTAAGGTAATGCTCTTAAAAATTGCATCCATTTTAGATTTAGATATTTTCAAAGTCAAAATTCAATTTCATTGATAACGCAAAATATTAATGAAACTTCGGTACTTAAAAACATTTGCTGGGAGTTAACTTTCAAACGAAATAACAAAATAATACGCAGTTTTAAGTCATAGAAATAAAAAATAATTAATAAGTATTTAGTAATAAGAATTTAATGTTTAGGTATTTAATTTTTAAAAACATTTTTTAAACTGTCTCTAGTTTCGCAAGTTATAAAAGATAAGGATATAGCTATATTCCAAAGCGTATTTTATAATTATAAATTATTATCCCCATGTCAATAATATGTAATAAAAAAGGGTCTAAAATAGCCCACCTTTCTCTCAATATGCATCTCGATTTTCAAATATTGATTCACATATATATCTATAAAAAATTTACAAAGATTTTCGCTAACAGTATTCTGGCCACGTCTCTTATCTCTCGGTTTCTACAATTCTACAGTCAAAATAACTCCCAGAAAGCATGATCCTGCATAAAGGAAAAGCAAGTTGCAGCGGAGGGGAGAATTGTTTAGGTTAAAAGAGGGGCAGGGGGTTCTCTGCATTCCTCAGAAAGGTCTCCCCTTATTTTGTCGGATATTCACAAACGCCATTCATCTTTCTCATATTTGGGGGTGTGGTGGTTCCGCCCCTCGAAACTGAAACTGAAAACAACTCGGTAGTTGTTAAAAAACGCTAGAGGATGACGTGATTCACTCCCCTTTTGGGAAGAAGTCAATAAGCAAACTGAAGAATTTCGTGCTAACTAGCAATTTATTTGATCTTTGTTTTTTTCACCATGTGAATAAACAAGACGGCTTTCCTCAGAGCTTTTAGTGCATTTTTTCGCCAAACTGCTATTCAAACATTTTATTAAATTGAAAGAATAAAAATAAGATAACTAACTACCTGTTCACTGACACGAGTTTTTAACAGTGAAGTTTAATTTATTTAATTTAAGACAATCATATGTAGTTGAGTTCATAAAAAAATTATATAGCCCCTTTTAACATTTTCAAATGTAAGAAGAAACGAAATAATTTTTTATAAAGAGAGAATGCCGTTGAAGATATTTCTCGTTTTAAATGCGTTACTATCGAGCATTACTTCGCTTAAGTTTTTAAGTTAATATTTTCAGAAAAAAATTCAAACATATGATAATTGATTTAACATAAAATTAGTTGATTATCAAATTTGAGCATGAACTTTCAACTATTAATTTTCAATACAGCTCAAACTTTCAATTTCAAGTTTCAACTTTAAATTGAAAAAAATCCAACGAACGGTATGGTTGAAATATTTTTTTATAAAGAGACATTTTGTTGTATCTCGGCATATTTAAATGTGACCATCTTTAAGCTATCGCAATATAAGTAGAAGTTTGAAATTAATTGAAAATTTTTAATTACACTAAAAATAATAAATAATTCACATTTTTCTACAAGATACGCTTTCCATGAGATTAGAAAAAACTTCATATCGATTTAAACTTGTGTATTAATTACCTCTGCCACCACAAAATTTTTAAAAAGATCTCAAAATTATAACAAGTATTCTAAATAATATATCATAATTAACCTATAATTCATGTTGCATAAGAATAATGGTATTCTATATTTTATTTTGTTTCAAACCTTCAAATAATAAATTCTGCAGGTATTTTTTTATTTCATTGTGTTTTTAGTTTTACAAAAGTATGCATTATTCTATTCATACTCCTATTTACCGGGCATCATAATCATACTAAATATAATAATTATGACTAATAAATTATATTGCTTGCCTTTTTTCGTAGTTCATACAGATAGACTGTTTAAATTTTTTTAAAAATGAGATTACCAAAAATAGCTAACCTCTGATGAGTTAATTTCAAAGTTTGAATAAACTTGGAAGTAAAATCGATAATCCAATTTAATAAATATCTGTCTTTCAGTATATACGCAATAAGAAGTATCAGTTAAGAAATTTCATACAATTTAAAAATTTATATTTTAAAAATGTATACAGAATTTCACAGTAGCCAGAGTAGCTTAGCAAAGCACCATAATGAGATAATCTTAAATTAAAATGAAAACTATGCTCGAAAAAACATACAGCCGATTAAGGAAAATTACTTTTATATGAAATAAAACTTATTTTTAACAATTAGATTAGCTACAGCAAATATTTCAAATAAAAAGAAGCCTCGTGGAATGTAACTAAGTATCAACGATTGATCTAAATAAAGAAATAATATAATTGGCATTTTTGTCTCAAAAGCACATCCCTCAGATTCAAATTAAATGATTTTATGAAATAATCAATCGAAATATCTATTAATTTGTCAAAAAAAAGTTTGGATGAAAGATTTTTAAATTATCAAATTGGTGGGTCGATTTTGTAGCTTAGATGCGGCATAAAATAGTAAGAACATGATTTGATAAAATTTCATTAGAAAAATTATTTATCAAAACGATCAATTAAGTAAACATGGCTAAGTACTATAAGGTAACAGTATTTTTCATTTTTTTAAATCTATAATTT
This sequence comes from Argiope argentata, assembly GCA_026289955.1. Lineage (NCBI taxonomy): Eukaryota > Metazoa > Arthropoda > Arachnida > Araneae > Araneidae > Argiope > Argiope argentata. The sequence continues at coordinate 7,903,608 of JAOUZG010015275.1, read as the reverse complement.
ATTTAATTTTTACTTTTTAAGATATTCAGATTCTTTAGTTGGAGATGCTAAATAAAATATGCTGCCTGAATCACCGAATAGTTTTCATTGTGAACTCACATTTATAAAGGATGGCAATTACTTATTTCAAGAGTGAAGATCAATGCTTATGAGCCGGGCATTGGGTGCCAAAAACAATTTCGCCCTTCTTTATTATCTGCGAGGCGCTTAGCCTGTTATTTATGTAAAAAAGAGGAAGAAGAGAACTAACTCCTAGACAGGCTCTTATCGAAATAATTAAAAGCTACGCCATTATTTTTACAACATATAAATAAAGAAACCACAATTGTTCCCCCACTTTAGTGTAAATAACACTCATTTGACCGGAAACTAATTAAAAACGTTTGAAAACAGGAGAGAAAAAGGAAAGTTAAAAAAAATTTCAATGTAAAAAAAAAGTTGACAAAACGCATAAAAATAATAATGATAGTTACTTGTATACATAAAAATAACAACAAACAAAAAGAAAAAAAATACTAACAATGCCTGCTCACTGATTTTTAAAAATTCTTAAAATAAGAATTTAACACAATATTTATAGAAAGGTTTGGAATAATAGAGCTTCCAGTTAAAATTTAAGTATTAATTTTAAAGCTTTATTATCTTAAAAAATCTGCATTTTTAAGTACAAAATTAATTTTCAACTCGCATTTTTTTCTACTTAACAGAACTTATCAAAATGTATATTTATCAGAAAAACAAGTTCGCAAAAAGTTAACATGTTGGCAAAGAATATACATTATAAAAAGACAAAACGCTTCAAATGGCCCGTAAAAACTACAACATTCAGTCGTATGTCTCCACCATCAATTTCCATTTCAATCAGTTGTGTCTTAAAACAATTTTAAATTCGACGAACGGCTTTCTCAAAAACCTGTTTGTGTTGTTTACCGTCGCGAAGAATTGACATTCGCATATTAAGTTATGTCAGCGCTAGCACATTAAATTAAAAACTCTCTAAAGTTTTAAACGAACTTCTTAACACGGACCAGGTTCATTATCAATTAACTAATAAACTCTTTTTAAAAGATTTCATCCCGATACAGGACCTCATTAACAAAGTTAAGTAACTTACCCCAGCTAGAGAGTAACAGCGTCCTGTTTATCAGCAGCGGTTACCTTCTCAATCACATCTGACGCTAAAAAACTTCTGGTCTTCTTGCAAGAGAGTTTCTTCGTGCAAAAATTTCTCGCCAAGCGTCGCCAAGACTTTTTCCCCCTCCTTCGGAACCCATCAAAGGACTTACCCTACATATTTCCCGCCAGGCACAAACCGGAAAGTACAAATGGTGTCCGCGGCATTCGAATGTGAGTAAGGCTATTCAGGGTCAGTACACCGCTTATTATTTTTTTTCTGCCCTTTCTTTTATAAATCTCAGCGATTATTAATTTTAAAATTTGCCATTTTTTTGCAGTTTTCAGAATACAAAATAAAGATGTTTAGATTTTTTTTTTGGGGGGGGAGGTAAAATATACTATATATAAGGAGATGAGTTTTTTTTTACGAAGTTTAAAAAAAATAATAAGATTATTTAGTGTACATCTAGTATGGATAGACATCCCGATAAGCAGTAACAATTTAACAAAACTTACATTCCCTTATTTTGACCGTTTGCTTCAGGTTAAAAATTTGCTTCTTTTTTTTTTTAATGTCATGTTTTGTGAATAAGCAGTGGCAGGCATATTTTTTTTTCTCTCGGCATTGCACACCATAATCCTTATCCTCTTTTTAATAAGATGATCAATTTAATTTTTTCAGCAATTTTTAAAATATTAATAATTAATTTTAAATTAATCTTTTTTTATTTTATTAACTTTGTGTATTGGTATTTGCTTTTATTTATCTATTATGACTCAAGAATGCCAGACATCTATGTTTATACACTATATTATTGAAGACGTTTGGTCTTATAAATAATATAATAAATAAGCGCTTTCAATTTGAATTATTATCTCATACAGTCCCGTTTATCAATAGGCAATTTATAATAAAAGAAAAAATTAGTTATGTTTTGAAGTAAACTTCCGAATAGAGTTGACTTAATTTTACAACTCGGAATTGTTTATATATCCAGTGGCGTACACTCACTTCCAAAAGTTAAGCACGAAATTGTAAAATACAAAAAAAAAAAAAAAAAAAAAAAAAAAAAAAAAACTGCTTTGAATGATACAAAATTCGGCATTAAAGTAGCATATATATTTATGCATAAAACAAAATCAATAATTATATACAAAAAGGAAAACAATATTAAATTTTTGTAAGCTATCAGATAATGAAATACTGGAGACTTAAACAAAATTATGTATAAAGTGAAAATAAACAGCATAAAATGTAAAAAAGGACATGAATAGGGTATGTCATTCCCCCTCATCTGTACACAAAGTACTAAAGCCTAGCTATATTAGAAACTGGGCCAAAAGAAAGTCCACAACTGAATTTGTTTTCCTCTCTTTTAATGTTATTGTTTGTTCAATTAATCTCAAAATTTCCTTATTCAAATTACGATTTTACATCCAAACTACATTTGCGAGATTGACGATCAAGCCGTCAACGTTCGAAAATATTTTTAGATTAATAAACAAAGAGATATAACCATAATATAAAAAAATTATGCTCACAATTTTCGATAAAATTAGCTTTTCTAGCCTTTGTAGAATCAATTTGAGGTGGAAAGAAACAACCAGATAAGGTTATATATATCAGTCTTATATATTCAGTATTGGCCTTCTTATATATATCACCTTATTCACCTTCTTAAATATTCAGTATTCACTTCTTATATATATCAGTATATCACCAGATAAGTCATATATATCAGTATATTCCAGGTTATATATATCAGTCTTGATATATATAACCTGAAATGATCAGATTTTTATGAGCCTGAAAAAAAAAAATCATTATTGTTTCAATAAAACTATTATAAAGTAAAACGCGTCTCAAACTATTATATAATAAACCGGATGAGAAGAACCAGGAATTAACTTTTGTTTAATATAAATGGCCCATTGCAAAAATTATTTCTAATTCTTATCATAATGAAAGATGGAGTGGTTAAAATTACCTACTATTAATCGAATATTTTTAAAAACTTTTGAGACTAGAATGTACTTATTTTGTTTAAGTTCGAATCACAGAGCTGCAAAGTTAAGAATTTTGATAGTTTTTTTTTAAAATATGCTTTCATTTAAAAAAAAATGTCGTAATACTAATAAATAAAGAAATTATATTTGAAAACACTTTTATAGCATATCAAAAAGGGAAAATATTATTTTAAATGAAAAAAAAAATGTGGAGGACAAAATAAAATTGACAAAAGCGTGAGGATCTATAGTACATTTTAATTTTAATTGAGTAAATGTTTGGTTCTTTTTTATTTCTTACAATATTCGTTGTGGCTTTATAGCCTTCTTGTTGTTTTTTGCGTCTCAAGCTTTTACGATTTTTGTTTTGACTTTTACAAGCTGACTCAGTCTAATAAAGTTTAATCCCTGATAAGATGAAATTTATAAAATATATCATTATTTGTTGTATAGTATTTTTTAGCAAATAATTCTCTGAAATTACACGAATTCCCTCCTGTATTAGAAATTCATGTGCATAATGTTTGTAAAAATTTAAAATATTTTCATATCGTTAAGTGCAGAGACACTTTCTTAGTTTTATTTTTTAAAATATAACATCTGTTCTTGCTGTCTTCATTGATTTCAAAGTAATGTATTTGATCTTTTTAATTGATTTACATTTAGTTACTTTCTTTCTTATCCAGAATAAATAATAAGAGTTTAATTCAATATTTTGTTCTCAGTTTTATCTTTGTGTTGGTATTGATTACTGGCATCTTATAACTGGAGGAAAAATGGTACAAATGTCTTGAAGTATGGTCAATAAGCGTAATTGAGAACGAATTTTACAGATTCTGTCATTTTCTTCATTTTTAATTTGATCGTGTGAGATTAAAAACAGGTTTAGTATATGATTTGTATTATCATTATGGAGATATCGTTAAGAAATGTTTTTTTGCAAACTATTTTATTAATTATTTAGTCTCAATCATTTCAGTCCTAATTACCCCCAAATGTTGCCAGTTATCCGAAAGACTATAGGGCAATTGGGAACTCATGTTTTGTCTGCTAATTAAAGAGCTGAATTTATCTGAAAACAATATATTTGAAATGATTATAAACTACTACTTATTGCTTAAAATTTGTTTATCATTAGTTCCCAATTACCTCAAAATACCGTTGCTTTATAGCTATCCAATTTTTTTCATTTAATATAGTATATTAAATATTATAATTGTTTACTGCCTCCAATTTAAAGTAATTTATAATCATCCCCCCCTCCCATTTTGCAAGGAAAGTCAAGGAATACATTTACATGAAAAAAAGAAATGACTTGATATTATGAGAAGGATATTTCTAAAACTTAGAAATACACTTTAAAATGAAGAATGACTAATAATTCAATTAAGTAGAAGAAAACAGAGCTTCTACTTCAAGAACCAGAACGTTCAAACTGATATTCAACTTATTTTTCTCTGACATTTACGCTATCTATTTTTAAAAATTTAGTTTCGTGATAAGTTATGGCCGTGTTGCACTTATATGAATCTTGGAACTAAATAGAATACCCACCAAAACTAAATTGATTTAGTCAAACTTGTGTTAAAATCTATCGCCTTCAGTTGACCAAGTTAACTCTGTCCATCTCTCATATGTACAAATAATGGGTATTTGTCAGAGGCGGCAATAGCAGGGGGGTTAGGGGGGGCAATTGCCCTCCTGTCGGTAGCCCCCCCCCCCGTCAGCGAGATATTTAGAGTTTCGTCGGCAAAAATGTGCTCCATTTCAGGATAGTTGTAGAGAACTGCGCATTATTGAATATGATTATTTAAAAATCTCCTTGAAAATAATACACAGGTATTGTAAACAATCGAAATATCCAAGTAATGGTTAAATTGTTTAGACTATATTTGGAAAAATAATCGATAGGGTGGCAGGTCAATAATATGCCGTATTTTGCGATCAATTTGCGATAAACCAGCTAAAAACTGAAAGAAATGATTGTTGAAGACATTGCGTTAAGCAGATTTTCCGACATCTGATTCAAATGTCGTTCATTCAGCTTATAATTTGTACTAATTTTTGATCAATCGACTATAAACTCAATGCTACGAGTGTCGAAGAAGTCTGTAGATTTCCGAAGTTTAATTAAATAGTCGTTCATTTAATTTATAATTTGCACTTCTTTTGGCAATATATCCGACAAGTGAATGAGATTTCGCATAACAACATTTTTTTTATATAAACGTACAATGAACAATGAAAGGAAGGGCCAGTATCTGAATAAAAAAAAAATCTAGATAATACTTGATTTTTTTAAATTAAATGTAAAATTAACTATTTTAAGTTATTTTGAAGCCAAATGAGAGATGTTGTGCTTGCCTCCCAGTCGGCAAATTCCTGCCGCCGCTTCTGATATTTATTCCTGTACTTTCAACATAAACGATCAAAATACACAAATTAGGTGAAAAAACAACCATAGACGATCCCAGTTTATTTCCTTCATCCTCATTTCTTATTGAAAAGAATCAATATCTTCATATTTCTCCATCGGCATCACGGGTTTTTTCCCCATCATCGATATCATTTTACTTATCTTCCTCTATACTTGTCAAAACGCATCAAATCATTATTAACAAGCCACTTTCATACGTGAAAAATAATATATATGTAACTCATCTGTTAGATTTTTAAAAAAATGTCAGCTGTTAATTTGATATAAAATAATAAACATTATTGGCCAGACGATCACTACCGCGTTTCTAGACTTAATGTCACTTCTCATCATATAAATTATTCCAAATGCATGAAATATATCAAATTTTATTTCATTAAATTCCTATTCATATGATGAAAACTGTCAGAAATAATTGAGGATACTATCATGTTTCTCATAAGAATGTCAAAATATGATATTTCAATCTTATTCGAAAATTGTTATATCCTATAGATCCATGAAATATGTCTTAGCAGCTTGCTTTGTAAAAAGCCGATGTGAGAAATGAATAATGGGATTAAGAAAATTCTGGTTACATTTTTTTAAATGCAATCAAAATCAATACTAAGTTAAGCTTTTTATTACAAATTATAGTTTTATATAAAAGTTATTTTAATTACTGTAAAAGTAGGCTACTGTATTTCTACATTCTTTAATTCCTTGTGTTTTCATTTTCCAAGCTAAAATTAAAGAATTGACTTATGAGTTTTATAAAAGGAATTTTTTCAAGACAAATGTATTTTTTAAAAATTTAAATCTCAGTTCTCGGTATTAAATTGACAAATATTTATTTATAAAATTCTTCAAAATTGTATAATGAAAATTTGTATACTTTGTTTGTTAATTGGATTCTTTAAATTTATTTATAAATCTACAGGATATATGATAGTGATTATTCACTTAGAATTAGTCGTGAAAAAATATAAAAAAACATGAAAAAATTATAAATATTACATAAAGGAAACAAACATGAACAACATGTACAAGTTCCGAATTATAGTATTCAATACATCTTAATTATCGAAACAGATTTATTTAAACAATTAAAGTAATTAAATCTACTTTAAAATGATCCAGTGATTAAAAAGTAATATTTATAATTTATAAAAATTCAGTTAAAAATTGAAATAATTAACAAGAACTAATATTAATAAAAATTTGCATAAACAGGTGAAAGTAATTGAAATTACTTTTTATAATTAAACCCTGTAGTGAACATTTATAAACTTCGCTACAAATATATTGCTATTAAGTATTGTAATCAAAAATATTCATATCATTGCTTGAAAATAACATTTTACTATTTAGATAATCTGTTTTGATGTGTGATGAGTTTTGATATAATTTCCTAATAAACTTGATAGTTGCATCATTTTGATTAAAAATTAGTAATAAAATTTTTTCAAATGATTTTGATTATCCAATCACCCAAATTTGGAAATCACATAAGTAATAGAAATTTTTCAACGATGCTATAGAAGAATCGATATAGAATTTTCAATGATGTTATAGAAATTTTTCAATGATGTTTATATTATATTATATTATAT
>JAOUZG010015275.1:7883904-7894748 GCA_026289955.1 Argiope argentata | reverse complement strand
TATATATATATATATATATATATATATATATATATATATATATATTTGCAATATAAAGCATGTTATTTGTTATCAATTGAATTTAAAAATAGTTTACAATAGTATTTACAAATAGGAAAATAGTTGTAAACAGAGTGATAACATTTTATTTAAGTACTGCAAAATTTAAAGTATACGTTTTTATATCAAACCCAATTAGAGCTGTTTATTCCAAATTTAATTTTCAAAACTCTTTTTTTAAAGGAATTCTTAGGATGGCGTTTATATTAATCGATAGTTTGATATTTAATCCCTTGTTATCATAGCAGCTTTTGATTTAATTAAATTTCTTAACACCACTGCATTTATTTGCACAGATTATTGATTGAATAAAATGTCGTAGGAGGAATTTATATTTTCCAAAAGTAAGAAATAATTACCACGGGCTTAAATCTCAAGAAAACGGATTTATTTATCATTTTTCAGTTAAAAAGGCAGTCTTGTTAGCAGATGTTTTTGAGCTTTTCTTCTTCTAATGGCTAAATAAAAAGGACCGAGCAAAAAAGATGTGAGTTAGCGTCTTAATTTTATGTCAAAGCCCCGGACAATATTTCTTAAATCTAATTCTCCCTTTTATTTTAATCAAGTGGAGCATACAACTCCTAAGAATTAATTAGTAAGGTAGAACCACTATAATTGGAATATTCAAATTTCTTTATTTAAAATTCCTCTAAAACCTCATAAATATTGTTTTTTCTCTCTCAATTTATTATCTGAGTATTTATTGAAAATACTTTTAATCAGTTGCTCTAGATAAGATTAAAATCTCACATTTCTACTTACTTATTTCTCTAAAAAATTAATTAAATCCAAAATCTTGACATCACATTTTAACGAATTAACGCTTGATTTCAAACTTACAACAATTTAAATGGAAAAAATCACATTTCTACTACTTATTTCTCTAAAAAATTAATTAAATCCAAAATCTTGACATCACATTTTAACGAATTAACGCTTGATTTTAAACTTACAACAATTTAAATGGAAAAAATTACAATGGGAATTAAAATCAACCTTTGTCGTTTTCATATTTTGTGTGCAAAATGAAAGAAAAAAAATACTTATTATCTTCTTGGGGAAAGAATTTTGTAAAAATAGCATTAATTGCTGGATCTAACGCTTTGCTGTTTCTGATTTATAATTGATTTCCAATTATTTCAAATACTTTTATGTCACTTTATAATAATTTAAATTAATTTCGGAAGGTGGGAGAGACAGAACTGAAAATACTTAAATTACTTTAATTCTTCTAAGTAGTGCGCTCATGTCAATATATATCAACTAAAATATAGTATATATTGTTTGTTCAAATTTATTCTTAATACTTATTCATGTTATAATTTTCATGGTAAGGAAGCAGATGTCTAGTTCTTTAAATGATAGAATTTATTCTTCTTATGATTCTTCCTATTATAAAGGACCGAATTCAATTTTCTGAAGAGATTAATATTTCTTTGTTGGAACTACAATCAGGAAATGCCGCAGATCGAATAGAAAGGTAAAAGTCAGAAAAAAAGAGTATGAAAACGCATTCAGAGCCTATTTAGCTTCAAAAGGAAATTTCCCCATAATTTTAGATAAATAAGCATTTTGCTTTGGGACAATGTAGACTCTGATTTTGGGAATTAAAACCCACACAACTAAGAAGTTAAAGCCAAAATAAAGTTTGAATTCCAGAAAAATCAAAATAACGAGTTTAAAGTATCTGAAGCAATTGAAGTTATTTTATGAGTATATGTAGCGAACCGTCATACATAATTCAGTTTCTAGTACCTTTTCACTTTCTCCTGTATACGAAATATACAAAGAGAAAAAAAAATGTAATCCTCGAGTTATTCAACCACTAACGTGTTGTTGTTACTTATGGCACTTGCCATGGACAAGCTCCCCGCTGATTATATCAGCAGAATTTAAGCCGAAAAGAGCGTCTCTTGTTTCAAGAAGCACCAACTAGGGCCAAGAGTACGACTTAGCTACACACTCATCACAGTCGCTTTCACAGCCCCTTTTTACAGGAGGGAACCTGCATACACCTTACAGATAGCACACAGAAGAACAACCAAGAAAAACCGGGACTGGAACCCGGGATTCCCAGAACACGAGGAAAACGCGCTAACTCTGTGAAAGAAAGCCGGCTACCACTAACGTTTGTCGAATCTGCACGCTTCAAACTACTCTCGATCTAAAAAAAAAATGGAATTATATGTTTCTGTCTGTCCGTCTGTGAAAACGATAACTCAAAAACGCTTTGAGCTAGCTTTATAAAATTTGGTACGTGCCCTTTCCCTAAAATTTGTCGATTTCTTTCAAATTCGTCTGTCTATTCATCTGAAGGTAAGTGGAGCAGCAATACGACTGTCCAATGTGATGAGCTAAATGAGTGAAACTCTATATACAATTTTCAGCATTTCAATTGCATTTCCATGTCAAATTTCGAACTAAGTCTATACCACGGGTTGCAAATTGTTTTTTGCATATTCGTTTACGTATAAACGGAGTACCTCAGAATAACATGAACGTAGATAAATTAAATTTTGTATGTGATTTTGTTATTAAAATTACAAATGTCAAATTTTTGTTCCAATATTTAGAAAGAAACAAATCTCCCAGAGGCATATCCTATTTTCTTCACTTTAGTATGAAGCACAAAACGCTCATGAGTGCGACTCTGAAAAATAAAATCTGAACACTTATGGCATTCAATGCTTTGCTTATGTTTTATTCAAAAATGTGGTTACGGAGGAAAAGTTTTTATTAAAAAATATTCAGGAAGATCACACTTGCTGATTTTATAAAAATCTAACAAAGTTTACAATTTCCTGTGGCTTACTTTTGTTAAACTTAATTTGGTGAATCAAAGCTTTTTCTTTCCCAGTAATCATTTTTATTTAATTTCTGAGATTTTTACAATCATCCAAATATCGCATTCGGCCCTTTCCCCGTTAATGCAAATGCACTTCTCCAAAAATGCTCTACGAATGCCCTCACTCCATGGTACACAGAAAATGTACCACCATCTTTGGTACAGATATAATTTCTCTTGCTCAGAAATATATTTATAAGCTTTAAGTCAGAAGTAAATTGAATTTAATCGAAAAACTTACCCGTAATTAATCAAAAACTAATAAGAAATTAAAATTTAAAATCAATATAAGAACTTGTAATTAAATAAGCATCTAGACTGTGAAATTTTGTACTAAAAAGCACTAAAACTGCTAGAATGGTAACCGGAAATTATTATTTTAAAACTAATATATAAACTTCAATATAATTAAAAATGAGAAAGGCATAGTTTAAATAAAATATTTTTATTGCGTAATTTTAATTAGCTGAAGCATTTTTACAAACATGAAGTTCTGTGATCGATTTATCATACTCTACATGTTATGTTAGATTTTTAGAAATTAGAGCAGTTATGTATTTTCCGATAAAATATTTTATCTTAATATTTTCCTAACTTAATTACTAATCAATGTATTATTTTTCATTAAATTTTGAGGTAGTATCATCTCAAAGGGAAATTGGAAATGAAAATTTTATTGCTGGGTTTGCTAATATTTATAATAATTAATTATATTAAAAAAATAAAGTATAAAGTTATTATTATTTAAAATAAAATTTTAAAACACGCTTTTATTAGTATAATAAAAGTAAGAAAAATTTTCAATGAAAATCCAGTATTCAAACTCACACAAAAAAAAATCCCAAAAGCATGAGATTTTAAAAAGAATACGATAAAAAACTAAACAACAATAAAATATTTTTAAAAATAGCATTCAGTGAATGTTTTTCTGCACATTCATTTAAAGTTAAAAAATATTATGAGTGCGATTAAAATTTCTATTAATTTAGGGAATTTCTGCCCTACTTTTACTATTTTTATTTTAAGCTCTTTGTAATTACTTGTATTTTGTAGTAATATTATAATTACTATGAAGTTCACAAATAAAAGTAATATTTTTTAAATTTTTATTAATAATTATTTTTTCGAAATTATACCTCAAAACCTATTATCGATTATAAGAGTAGTATAGAAATTTTGTGTTTTTCATGAGCTCTCTTATGCAAGTAGTGAATTATTTAGGTTAGATTTGGTTGTGAATGGCTCAAAAATACTCCGATTCGATGACTCAATAGTAAGAATTATGGAATTCTAAAGGCCATGTATCATTCTTTGTAATAACAGAAATGCAAAATTATGAAGATCGTCTTCATTAACTAACGATGAAATTTTATGGCAGTATGTTAAGCTAATAAATAGTATCAATCAGAAATAGAAATGTCATATTTTAAGTCAAGATCCACGTGAAAATTTGAAATAAAAAAAATTGGTTTAAGAAAATTGGGAATATATATACATGTAGAGAGTGAGAGAGAATCAGAGATAATTTTAAAAAATTATACTCCTATATTAACCTGATAATAACAAAAATGTATTTAAAAAATTATAATGAGCTTTTTGTAACCATCATTGTTTCTTTCATCTCATTAAAGAAAAAAAAATAATATATTATGCTACACATAGACACAAAAAAAGAAGAAAAGAAGGAAGAAAAAGAAGAAGAAGAATAAATTTAAAAGCCATGATTCATAAACTTTCACAGTGTAATATTTTTTATTTCAAAATTAAATTCTTAGTGACTTTTAAAATTAAACTGCTTTTCACTTTTTATATGTTAACATAATGCAAAGTTGAGAAAAGTTTAAAACTGAATCATTTGCAACATTTTTAAAGTAAAAATAATGTTTATTATAGCGAAGTTTAAAATTAATTCATTGCCTTTTCACATCTAAGCATAATGTAAGATGTATACTTTTAGATTATTTTCCTTTTAAGAGTAAAAATTTCAGGTTTCTATTCCAAGAAGCAATTTAATTAATCGTATACTATATTTGCTTAACCTTAGGTATAATACAGAAAAACTATTTAAAATTTTAAAACTCTTCTAAACGAATTTGTAATTTGCATTTAAATTAAAAAGTTTTTAGCGGAAACTGACAACGGAATTACTTCTAGTACTGCATATTTCGTCTTACTACTTCGCTGGCGCCCATTTTATGGCAACAACACAAATAAATGTCAGTAGTAAGTTAGAAGCTATCGAGCGCGTTGGCATTTACCATACTCAATTGTATCAATGTTGAAAAACGACGAGAAACACATTACTTCTGCCTGATTTGTGTAGAGAAGCAAACCTTTGCGATGAAGAACGTGTAAAATTGTTTTAAAAACATCACAAAATACATTAAAACTAGAGGTGTTCTAAATCTTCATGTCAAATTTTGAAGAAAAAAAAATAAGACCTTATTTTGGACATAAAATAAACAAAAGAATGTTTCTTAAACAATCACTTCTTTCTAAAATATCACAAAGTACAATATATAATTAAATATTTCTGATCGTATATTGATGTTATATCGCTTTTTCCCATACTAATAAAATTTAGGTTTGTTAAATCCACTATATATTTTCATTTCTTTTCCTAAGAGCCCTCCATGCTAAATAATTTGTCTTGCCTTTGAATGTGATTGTAGCTCTGCACAAAAAGCAACTTATTAAAATAGAATGAACGCGATGAAAAAAATTTGAAATCAAAAGTTTGTTAAATAAAGTTTAATGAAAATAAAACTCTAAAATTCTATTAAGGGAAAAAACCCAGTTTGCCCTTGTGAAGCAAATTCCCTTTACACACACACACACACACACACACACACACACACACACACACACACACACACACACACACACACACACACACACACACACACACACACATCCCATTTGGTTTGTTTTTTAATTTTTTCATTTTTACGTTTTGACAATGAGAGACTCAATATGTGGACAAAAATTCTGGCCACTTCTCAAAATTAAATAGGAAATTCTTTTAGTTTTGAAGAGAAGTTAATTTCAATAACTTATCTCTCTTTTCTTAATTAACCGAATTAACTCGGAACAATTTAATCCTCAATTATTTCCTTTCAGAGGAAAGGTAAATTACCAAACCTCTCATGGAGGAATGTTGTCTGAAATCAATAATAGCATTTAAATGGAAGAATGATAATTCACAAATCAATAACAGCCTCTGCGAAATTTGCATTTCATTTAGCACTACAATTACGGAGAATATAAATTACTTTTTTACATCAAGTTACAATTCTTTCAAATCAAAAATCTTTTTGGTAAGTATAAGTATTTATATTATTGAAAACTTTTGTTTACTTTTGACTTAATTTAGTTTAAAATAGTATTTCATTATAAAATGACATTATTGTTTTTTTAATGTTTTGGTTGAAAAAAGAAATTTTTTAATAACCTGGAAATATTTTTTCTGGAATGTTCTTTGTTAAGAAATACTTTTAGTCGGAAACCTAACATAGGTTTATGTTTACCTTAAAAATAAGTACCGATAACCTGTTTCCCTTATCATGTCACAATTTTCTTGATATGCATCAGCTTAGTGAGAGCTGAAAAAGTTATCAACTAGCTGTCACAACGTTCTTTTTCAAAAACAAATCCACATTTTTAGTATGAATACAAATTTGCCAGCATTAAAACTATAGGTGTTCTAAATCTTCACGTCAAATTTTGGAGAAAACAAATAAGATCTCATTTTAGACATAAAATAAAGAAAATAATGTTTCTTAAACAATCCTTTCTTTCTAAAAATATTTATTTAATTTCAACTTAAAATATTTTATAGATATTATAATGCTTGCTAAATGAACTGAAACACCTTAAATCTCAAAGGTTTATCAGAAAATTATTACAATGATGTGTTCATAAATTAGATATCAAATTACTGAAAATAACTGAAAACTGCAGAGCATACCCAACATTTAATTATTCTGGAAGAAAACCGCTTTCATATTTTCACAAAACTAATTTATTTCTTGAAGATAAAATTTTCTTTTCTCTACAGTAGAGATAGAGTTATCCAGAATCTCATTCATATTTCTAATGCATGATGTATCTGCCTTGCATTGAAACAGCACAAATCAGTAAAATGTGTTAATTGTTAAAATGCGCAAAGATAAGATAATTTTTGAAACTCATTTGAACTCAATGATTTTAAAGTACTTGCATCTTCTGAATTTTTAAATATGGTGAATAAAGAATAGATGAATAAAAAATAATTAATTGATAAAAAACAGTGAATAAAGAATAGATGAATAAAAAATAATTAATTGACCTGATTCTTCATTATTAAAAAAAACTTACGAAAGTAAAGTAAAATTTCAAAATGAAGATTGGGAATATATTAACAATTAAAATTATATAAGCTTTTAAATAAATTTAAATAATTCTTACATAAATTCTAAGCTTTTAAATGCGTTTTAACATTTCTTCATAATGAGAAGAATTAAATAGAGATTAAAAGGGAATGCTATTAATACAAAGAAATACAGCTTGCTACATCAAGCATTGACATTAAGATGAAAGAAAAGACTCGGTTTTTGAATTTAAAAGAATTTAAAAAATGAGTTTTCTCACTTCCAAACCTATATGTTTTATTCCAAGTATAAATATTAATGTTATATATGCTTAGAATTTTCTATTCAAAGTTTTCCATAGTGTTTGAAAACTGTATACAGCATATATGTATATCGAATAGATGGACAAATTCTTCGAAGTGGACTTTTTTTTTGAAGCTAGGTATCAAACCAACATTTTACATTTTCAGGTGTTTATGCACTATGAGTCAAAAGAATGTGTGTGTTTCTATTGGGCTTTACAGAAAATATCACTTGTCCTGCAGTTACTAAATATAATACAAATATACTTTAGGAAAAGGAAATGGGAGTCAAAGAGACTTTTCTCAATTATTAATTAAAAATTAAGCGAGATTTTGCATTTTTACGCGATAACTCTCGAAAATACAAAAACCAAAAAAAATTAAGCAAAATTATCTTAAAATTTTAAAAAATAATTTTTTTACGTATTTATTTGTTGCGCATTTTTTAAAATATAATTTTTTGTATAATTTTCAACAATAGTTTTATATTTGCAAATCAAACTATTTTCAGTGTTTTATCAAATATTTACTCACGTGACTTTTCCCTTCAATTGAACGCAAAGAAATAAAGTTATGGTCTATTATTCGTGCAATTTACATGAGAAATCAGAAAATAAAATTATCGAACTCAATATTCAGAAGTAATCTCGCAGAAGTCGGTATGCAAATTGAAATAGATTACCTAGATATTAAAGCTTTCAATGACACTGTAATTCCCTGGGATGGAACTCCATATGGAAGTTCATGTACGAATTACAGAATAGGTGAATGGTTATATAAAATAACCTGGTACTAATTTTATTATATATATATATATATATATATATATATATAAACTTTTTTTAAAATTTAATCTGAAATTTTAGTTTCTTTAATCTATTTATTGACATTTTTTTAATTCTAATGTTTACAAAAATAATATAAAACTAAGATAGTAAGTAAAACAAAGTATTTTAAACAAACAAATCAGTTCTTCATATTCCTTAGTCCGTATATAGTAATTGTTAATTATTATAGTTTCCCATTACAGTAAAATTGTCTAAATTAAAAGGAGATCAGATTATATAGGATATGACGCCATTCGAATGATTAGGTAATGCTCAGAAACTGAATAAAAAATGCGTGATATTAATAAATATTAACTTTACCTCATGATTTTAGATTCACAAACATAAGGCACAGAAAATTGTTAATACTATGATTTACATTTAAAAAAAAGCACAATTTAAATTATGTGTTAAGATCTATTGTACACTTGTATTTTTCTTCAGATTACAAAACTGTGGACAACATGACCAAAATTATGAATTTGGATAATTGGAAACCCGTATACGTGAAACTCTACAGTATCATTCTCTTGGAATAAAGAGATTGAACTTCTTGTCCATTTTTCGTTTTGAAATAACCTCCAACTTAAATTATGGAACTTTTAAATTTTTGAAAGTGTGAAAATTCTCCATATTGTTTAGTAACAAAGGTGCATAATCGCATTAAAATAACATCCACTGGTTTAGGCTATTTGATTAGTCTATTATCCGAGTCAAATATATGAGAAATAAACTTTTTTTGATATGCTGCTATACTAGTTTTGAAACAGATCTCTTTTGTTGAAATTTTCCTTCTACCTTATGAAAACAGAAAGGAAAAAAGAGAAAAATTCTGGAAGGACTTGTTCGTCTTTTGTTTATCCTGTTTGATGATCGAGTAAAACAAAGCAGAACGGGTTGTTATCTTGCAGGCCCTAAGCCTCACACACACATACAACTTCTTCAAAATATGCTCTTTTAAATCGAAAGAATATTAATAAATTTGCATTTCATGTCTACGATTGTGCTTTAATCGAGCAATAATTTCAAGTCTGAATTTTAATACCTGAACTGAAAATTATTTTAACTACTTTTGTGCTATTTTGAATGAATTTAATGTCAAAGTACCATTTAAAATTATTGCTTGCCTTTCATCTAAGATTATCGTCTGAGAGCTTTCAATTATGTGCGAATTTCTAGTTTTTTTTTTTCTAGAATAAGGGAAGCTATATAAATGCTCACACATGTGCAATAAATCATTTCTAAACTAAATATATTAATTCAATCTCTTTAATCTTACCCTTCCATATCCGATGTATTTCATCTTTTTTTTTTTGCCTAAAGGTAAATTTATTATGTTCTCCGCCTACATTGGATGTATCAGGCGAAAACAAATCTCTCTTCTCGTTTCAAATCCCATCAATAACTGCCTCTGTTTTTTTCTTAAATAATCCCTTTAAGCGTTGGTTCCTTTCCTTTCGCTACGACCTACCACAGAACTTGCATGAAATTATAGCGATTAAGTCTGATCGCGTTTCATTGTAAATTTAGCTAATAATTTCAAAGGTAAAATGTTTTTTAAACAAAAAAAAATTAGAAATTGAAATTTCTGAATGTCTTTTTAATCTTTTATTTTACATGTATAAATCTTTGTAGTTTTTATATTCTCTATCTCATTTCGTTTTAACTTGGTTTTCTGTCATTATTTAATCGTTGTAGGGATCAAAATAGCTCCTTCTAGACTGTAATCTGCAAATTAGGCGTTTTTTATACCTTAGCTCACTTTGATAAAGAATTCCTCATCACATTTTGAAATAATACTAATTTCGAATGTCAACAAATTCTAACAAAAAGGCTTCCAAAACATAATGCATTTTTATTTTTATTTTTATTTTTTTACTCGAATTACTTTCCGATTAACGTCTTGATAACTAAAATATAGCAATCTATTTTTACTTATCATAACAATTCTTTAAGCGAAGTTACTAAACATGTATGCCCCATGTTAAAATGTTTCACGGAATAATATTCTTAATAACTAGATTTCAAAATTATGTCATATTATAGACATTCAATATTCTAGACTGAATATTGAATTCCTATAATAAGGCTTATATCATAGATATAAAACTTATGAAATCAGAAATCATGGGTTATTAGGGACAGTCCCGAATTCCAGCAGATGGGTTCGCACCGAAGTTTACTTTATAAGCTTGCACTAAGAATCATATATTAGATTCACCTTAGTTCGGTTCATTTACATTAAAGTTACGTTTTTAAAGCAACACTAGGGAATTTTGGAAGGAACCTAGAAATTTTGAACCTTTGTCAGCTGACGAGAACGACAGACCCTCTCCAAACTTCCACACCACATCAACGAGTGGACGTTTGACCCTGCCCCTTAATGAGCACCAAACCCGCTTGGTTGTTTGGTGGAATCAGGTCTCGAACACGAAACTTTTATGATTTCTACTATTTTATA
>JAOUZG010015275.1:7837478-7877214 GCA_026289955.1 Argiope argentata | reverse complement strand
TATATATATATATATATATATATATATATATATATATATATATATATATATATATATATATATATAATTTCTACTAATGTACTAGTGGATTGTCGGAGTTCCTGAACTTAGGTTTCTTAATCTACAAACATTGCTATTATTGGGGAAAAAAGTGGCATTGCGAATACTGTTACTTAGTATTATGTTGGGGAAAAATAAATCCATTATGATTTTACAGCCATCTACCCAGAAAAGAATGGATTTCTTTCCATTATTTTCCATTTCTTTCTATTATTTTCTTCCCATTTGGAATTTTTGAAAATAATGGGAAAAGAAATCCATTTTCTCGGTAGATGGCTGTTAAATAATAATGGAATTCTTTTTCCCGACCTAATATATCCGGTATTTATACTTGGAGTTATGGAAATATTATATAAGAAAAAAAAAGAATAGAAGAGAAAAAAAATTTAAGAAGCCTTATTGTGAGGTATTTCATTTTTTTCTGATATATAAAACTACATTTAACGGCTTTCATCTATCACTATACTCATCTTAAATTAGTTTGTCATTTTCCCTTGGACTCAATTGTTCATATTTATTATAATGTTGAAAAATATTTCCTAGTTGTCTTGCGGATATTCTGTAAAGAATTGTGTGCTCTAAACTTCCAAAACATGAATCTTCCTTTTCTTTCTTTCTTTCTTTCTTCTTCTTCTTTTTATTAAAACAAAAATGGTTGTATTCCCTCTTTTTCATCATTAAACATATCCAGCAAGATATTCTAAAATCAGTGTGGATAAAATTCATTATGATTCAAATCCTCACAATCTCGTATGAAGAATTTTCCATTTTCTTACATGCATGTAAATCCTAATATATTTCCTTTTTGAGCTTGCGTCAATCGACTTTGGTTTCTCCAAAATAGCATGTAATAAAAGTCGAAAGAGGAATTTACAAACAACTGCGGAAAATTACTGTTCTTAATGATTGCATGTATGACACCTTTGCAAAGTAAAATAATCCAAAATTGGTATCCTTCCCTTTCTGAAATAAATAGTATTTCCCAGTTAATAGACAAGAAGAAAGGCGGGCCGTGGAACATGCAGATAGATATCAAATGTCTTTGTAATAAACCTTTAAAGATATCAAATAAATACAAAATGATTCAGTTAGCATCAGCATCCAGGTATTCGGCTAGGCAGCTGCCTAGAGCCACTCTGGCGAAGGGAGGGTTGGTAGTCGGATCAGTTTGGAAGAAAAAATATTATCAACAAAATTGCCAATTAAAAAAAAAACAATAATTTTTTTTGAATTATAAAATGTTGATCTTATTAATATTTTACCAAGTATAATTGATCGATTCCTTTTTGTTTCATTACATTCAGTTTATTATTATATTGTTTAGAAACACCAAAGTTTTGTTAAAATTACAATATTCCTTATTCATGGATTCTACGAAATCATGAGTCATAATAAAAAAAATAGTAGTACATACATTTTTATAAAGTTATTAAAATAAACAATTAATTTAAAATAAAATATTGATAATTTTATTTAAAAAAATACCCGGATGTAACCTGAAACTAAATTAATCAGTTGATTAAAAGTTGTCGTCAGTTGATTAAAAACGCAAAATTTCTAATTCCGCCGCAGGTTGGAATCCGAAAACAAAGATAGTACAACAAAAAAAAAAAAAGATATTTTTGAAACAAAACTAAAATTTCAGTGTTTCCTTGGAAATTCACTTAAAAAAAAACCCTGAAAATCTGACTAAATTCCCATCTTTAAAAATTTTAAATATTTTATGATTAATTAATATATTCTGATTTATATCCAACATAATGCATTAAAAATTGCTCAGAAATCGATTTAAAAAGTAAACTGTACCAATAAATTTTGCGTCTGAAGTGTGCAGTTTATCATATTTTGATCCGATATTCGATAGAATGTCGATGTTTAAGCAAAGAACTAAAGAGATTTAAACGTATTCATAATATTCCCTTTTTTTTAACCAGCTGTTGCAAAGTTTTTAACTATTCCTCCTTATCCCCCCTCCCTCCGATTCTTTACATCCGATTGAAAGAATTTTGTTGGCAAATCTGTTTCTTTTTCCGATTACAGAAAACACCGACACGTTCGCATTTTTTCTCCTTTTCTTCTGTTAGCCCTGATTTTTTTTTAATTCTTTGCAAAATCGTCGGATGATGTTTCTGTTTCTTCTTGCCAGATGTCGCTGCTGAACAAAGAGCTTTTTTCCTCTTAATTGTTCCGCTGTTTAAACCGGTTGATAATTCTCTCTTTTCTTTTTTTAAGAACTTCATTTTTTAAGAAGTATTTTTAACCTCCCGCTGTTGGAAAGAGATGGCATTAAATCTCTAAGCCAAATATTGCTCTAGTAAGGAGAGACATCCAAATATTATGCCTTTTCATTAGTGGCTCGCGATGATTAGTTGTCTTATTTGAAATTGTTTTTTTAAAATTTGTTTCGAAGTTTCTTTTTTTCCTTTCTGTTTACATTATAATCATAAATAAAATATTAATACCAATTGAAAAAATGACGAAATAAAAAGAAATTTGGTAAAATAAAATGTGCAGAGTTGCATGTGAAAAAAGTAAACATAAGATATTGAAAAAAGTAAAAGAACAAAATCTTTAAAAAAAAAGATAAAAAGAAAAGAATAGGAATTTTCTGTAACTTTTCAATCATAGCATTAGTATCAAAGTAGAATTAATCCGTATAGCATCTCTTAGGTAATATAAGTCCCGTTGTCCGCCCTTCCCCCTCTTTCCACAAACAGACTTTTTTGTTTGTTTTGTTTAAAAGGCTGAAATAAAATAAAAAATGGTTTCACTTCTATTCGGGTATTAAAATATTTACCTTAAAAAATAAGTTTCAAGGAAATTGTGAAATAACTCAAACTTTATTTTAATATATTTTAAACATTCCAATACAAAGTTCATAAGACTGTTGACTTCTAAATCCATCAGCCAACTGTAAAAAGAAAAAACCCCACACTGATCAGAAAGAGAATTCGGAGGTATGAAAAGAATCTTAAGAAGTTTACATACTTTTAGATAATCAAAAATAAGTTCAAGTACATAAATCTCGTGAATCAAATATAAACGTATAATTAAATTATCTAGAAAATATCACACACAAAGACCGATCTTGTCCCTCCTCTAAGTTGCTAGGCACGTAAATACGAGCCAAAATTGCCTATTTGATAATCTGGTTCTGATTATTAATGTATTTTCTTGTCATAAATAATGACTGTTCTTGAAATAATTTTATAAAGTCACTTAAATGCAAAAGAAATGAAGATATTTTTTGTTTCAACATTTGTGGTAATTAGCTGACCTTATTTAACATAGATTGAATGATTTAATTTCTTTGAGCTATACTATCTTAATCTACATATTTCAGGAAAAATATAAAATGAAATTTAAGCCACCGATAAGATAGTAATTCGGATCAATAGGTTATCTTTAAAAAATATAAGATAGTAATTGTTTCAATTCCTCAATAAAAGTTGCTTCTCAGTATGAAAAAGAATTTATTATTATATTTTATTGTTATTTATAAATAGGGAAGTTTTTAACACCCTTATCTGAAATCCTTATGATCAATGAATTCTAATGAATTTAAACTATAAGACTAATGTTTAAATTTTACTAAAAAATTCATAAATATCCATGACCTGCACATCTATTCATTGATCGTTAAATCTTAGGGGGGGGGGGGAACAATAAACCATAAATAATTCGTTAAAAATCACAGTCCAACTTCATAAGCATTCTTTCTTCTAATATGCTATTTTTCATAATAATCTACATTTTTTTATCAATTGGATAGATTTTTTTATAAAAAATTACACGATTTGAAAATTATCCAATAGTGATTTTAAAACAACAGTTAAAACTCATTATTCAGATCGGTCGAAACAATTAGAAATAATAAATAATCCTTCAACAAGGGAGGTGTTAAGGAGGAGATTTTGAAGTTTTTTCGAAATATTTCAAAAACTATTACAGATATTCAAGTAATTTTTAATATTCCTATATTTCAGCTGCCCATTTTTGCTATCATGTAAAAATTTTACTATGTTACAATTTACTTTATTTTTTTTATCACGGCCTGCTTAAAAAATTTATAAAAACTGCAACTTTTTTACATTTACAATTTTTTTCATCCTTTTGTGCAGAAAAATTATGCTCTTTAAACTATTTAAAAAATTGAGAAATATGTTATAGTTTCCGAGATATTACTAAATGTGTTTGATTCATTTAACATTGGACGGGCCATTTTTCAAAACTTTATAATTCTATAAATTTTCATCAGAAGCTTAGAAAAAAAATTTGGTTGCTATTTTCATGACTAGCAATCGTTTAAGAGAGAGAAAAATTGGTTGGCCTAATGGAAAAATTTTGAAATACTAATTAATTAACTATGTTAATTAACGTGGTTAATCGCTATATCAATCTAAAGAAACCTGTCTTCTGAAACCATTTCCATTGACAACAGTTTTGTGAAGATGCGATAATAAATAAGAATGTCACAGAGATGTCCCATTACTTTTGTTGATGACTGTACTATTTTTGACATTTTTGCGGTCATAAAATTATATTTCCTTGTCTCTTCTACATTTAGAGGTTCTTGAGAAAGCCAAAGCAGAGTGGTGTAAGTTTCAAGCAAGACCAGGTTATCAAACAGACTAAGTTAACAAACGAGTTCTTTTATGAGAAGCAATGGTCACGAGACGTTCTTTGAGCAATTTTTTCTGAGTGAATTTAAAGTATCTTTTATCTGATTTATAAGCCGTATACTCGAAATGATTCAAATGAAAATAAAGCATTTCAAACTTCAGAATATTGTTATTTTTGTTTTAAATTCACTTGCAGATCAGTGTTTATTTATTTGCATATGGCTGACTAATTCACAAGTGAATATTCCCTGCAAACTTTATCTACTCTCATAAAATAAATAAAAATTGCGGCATCAGTAGAAATAAAACGTACTGAATTACGAGGATTTGCCACTTTTAACATACGAAGAAAGTGGAGTGACGTTGATATAGACACATCACTTACCCCCCCCCCCCACCACCACCAAACCTTTTACCAAGAAAATGACAAAATGACATTGCTTTGTGGAAATTTTTTAAATTTTTTATGCGTAAGGAAGAATAAGAGAATATACTGAAAGTTTATTAAACCGAGACAGTTTTTGACTTTCGCATGATGCTGTCTATTTTTGACTGAATTTTTGAAGACAACCAGAGATTTAGAATCACTGAAGTGTAAAATCTTGAAGGCGACCTGAAATTATATATTTTGTTGTTTCAGTTCGTTTGAACATTTGTAACTTAAGAATTATTTATATTGAGATTAAATTAAAAAATGAACTATTTCTTGTTTTGGAAGTTGGGGGAGAGAAGGGGGAAGGAAGAATCTAAGATTTACATTGTCTAATTGTTTCCTCCAGCAGAGATTGATCCAACTCGGGCTTTAGAACAGAGGTTCTAAGAAGAAAGTTTTTTATACTTTAATCGCCTGTGTGGGTTAGTTTGGTTTAGTTATATTAATGACCCTCTTTAGAGCAACATTAAGAATAATCTGGGACAGACCTGGTAATCTTGATCCACAGTTTGATGACGAGGACCACATCTGAGCTGGCCTGAAAGGGATTAAAGGAAAACAAATGCGTGGTATATATGCATTTTATTGAAATTTGCTTTTCTCACTGATAAAATCCCCCTTGTCATCTTATTGCAATAAAAAATGATGTCAATCCATGCTCTTGTAATTCTGAGGTGCTTCACCGTAGTTCAATTTTACCTTTAATCTAACTAACTATCCAATCTAATTTCAACTATAGCACATCCTGTAGAAGATAGAAGAACGTGACAACACAACACACGATTAGAAAATTTGCATCAAGATGATTTGAATAGTTAAATTTGTCATGAGTGTAAATGCATTTTGACGTTTTTCAGACACTTTTCACATTTACCTTTTATAAAGCGCTGCTTATTTAAAACTAAATTTCACATAAAAAGCAATAACTTTTATTTACACTCACCCCCCATCTCTATTATTCATTTCTCCTTTCCAACTTTTATCAGACACCAAATAGAAAAGAGTCACCCCAATGTGACCAACTATCAGAATCCACACGGTGTTATCCTTATACGATGAATATCTGTGAAATCACAGCATAAAATAAAGTATACAACAAAATAAGTAAAAAAATGATGATGATTTTGCATGTTCATTTTTCTTTACAATAATAATATCGTACACAAATAAAAATGGAACAAAAAAATATTGGAATTGTTACAAATTACCGGGTTTGCTTGTTATAGTGTATATATGGTATGATGTGAAAAACAATCAGCAGTAATCAGTAGGAAAACAACAGAGACGTTTATTTACACAACGAAGACCCTAACGCAAAAACGACGAATACACAGGCGTCTGATATGTACAGCCGAGCCGAACACAGGACAGCACACTACAGCGGACAGTAGCCCGCAAGTAGTAATTTTCCACAGCTCTCAAAGCATAGACAGAATTCAGCAGGAGAGAGGTTCCTCGGAGCTTCTTTCTACTGTCTTTCCAGACGGCTGAACATTAGTTTTAGCTGCCGACTCACCACCACACTCTGGCTACTCCACACACTATATGTCTCTGCTCCTACAGTAGACAACACGACTCGGCACACAGCAGTTCAACACTCGCTTGAACTAAACACAACGCTAAGACTTCGCCGTTGCTACGCTATCCTCTCGAAGACTCGTTACTTGTCCTCTACTCCAGCTCCATTCAAATCAAATCTTCAGCTTAAGTCTGCCAGCCTTTCATGGCACCCGGGAAAGGGACGGAACCCCAGAACCTTCTAGGTCAATCATGGTGCATCTCGGTTTCTATTGGACGGATCAAGAAAATTCTTGAACTTTTTAGTACTGTCCATTTTGTCTCCAAATTCGTTGCCAAGTTTGTAGCCAAGCCCTGACATCACTAACGTGGCACCTGCTCAGCACGCAGCAGTGCTCATCGTAAAACGGTCTTTCTTACGATGACACTGTTCATGCTGAGAAGCAAATTTACAGGTTTGAAACAGAATCAAGATAGGTTTAAAAAAGGAGACAATGGAATGTGACAAGCTAGCTGTTAATGATTCAATGCTAGCTGTAAATGATTCAATTATTTTTAAAATGTACAAAAATAATTTTTATGATATTTTAAATTTGTTAATAAACAGTTTCGGTCAAAAGGAGTAAAAACTCTGTTTAAGGTGACGAAATAAATATAATGTTATTTTAATTATGTATTTAATTCTCTAGGTGATTGTTATTTTTAATTAAAACCATTCAACAGAATGGTTTTAGACACTCTGTTAGTTAGCCAGTAAATAACTTTATTGAAAAAATCCTTTAAGATGAGATATGAAAAGGGTTTCTATAATATAAATTGCCAAAGAAAAAAAGCGTAAAGAAAATTTCAATGATTTTAAATGGATGGATAAATCTCTAAAATCAAATTAAGTACAATTTCTGTCAAATTAATGTATCTACAGCATTAACTTGGAGAGAAAAAAAAGGAAGAAATTTTTAACTGTTTCAGCTTTGAAAACACATTACGTGAATAAGATATATTTGATTTTTTTAAAGCTTTCATTGAGCGATTGTTAGTGAAAATTCACAAATCTGCTTAAAAAAATACCCTTATAATTGTCACTTGATTACAATAATACATTTTTAGTTCTCCATTAAAAATCTGTTTGCCGTTTCCTTTTTGCAACATGTTCTCTATAACTAAAGATTTCTATATTTTCTACCATTATTCTCGATATTGCTCCATTAATACTGGCAGTTGACAATAAGCCTTGTATTCCCTCAATTGCGTGGTTCCGTGATAAACTCGGGTACTTACCAACTTCTTTCTTCTCTTCCCTCATCCACTATACTTCGTTTTCAAGAGGGTACAATATTCCCTGGTCTTGTTCACAAAGAAAGAAAATATTTCCTTACTTCTCCAGAAATTCGAGAAAAATAGGGGAACTCAACAAAAAATAATCCATCAAAGATTAACGAAAAAAGATATTTAGATGGTTCTTGCTTTAAAATAAGATAAAATAATCAAATAATGACCTCAAAAAATTGGAAAACTAAGGAAGGATCATCTCCACATAACTTTCTCTCATCAACGATGGTCTTACTCTCATCCACTCTGCTTAAAATTATGGATTTTGGTTGAGGTCGTGAATGTCTTGTGCGGCATTTACGAGCTATAAACACGAAATATAAATTTTGGGCATGAATGAAATATAAATTTTTTGCATTTTTACTGATTCTATCATGAGAACTTGTATTTTATAAGTCTTTTATTTCCTACTATTAGCTCACACTCGCCCTATATATACACATATATATCTTGTTCAAATTTTCAATCGTTAATAAAATACTTTATTCATCCAATCAAGTTCAAGTACATTTTTTTAAACTCGTAGTGAAGGACATTTGATGTTAATACAGTTTTTTCAAATATTAATTCATTAATTTTTTATAAATTAATTAAAAACTAACTTTCTCGCCAAAAATTTCATTTCCCCGCTGCCAAATAAGAAACTAATTAAGCTTGTTTTTCCCCCATATTAATGAGATAAGGTTTAACATGTTTTCGGCCGATTATCTTAAACGATTCTGTTTATTTTCATAATGTTTGATGTCTTTAAAATTAAACATTGTTAATTAATCGATTTTCGTATTCATTTTGAAGTACTTCCGAATTAAAATAATAGAGAAATAAGGATATTAAAAATTTTTAATTTTTATTGCGTTACCCCAACTGGTGTTGAAAATTCAAACATTTTTTGTTGCCACAATTGGCTTTGAATCCTCAATTGGTGTTGAAAATCCAATGCTAGTATAATTTTTCGATAATTTATTTATAGTAAGTGTAATTGTTAGGCCGAGATAGCCTGGCTGGTAAGGCGTTGGATTTTCATCTCGTGGGCTGCGAGTTCGAACCTGCCAACCGACGATTATCCGTGTGTGGTGGGTATTAAATCTATCCTGTTCACAAAGTTCTCCAAGTGAAGAGAAATGTCACTGCGGGTACTGGGTCAGAGGTGACCGTTCTCTGTTTTAGATTTAAATTACGATATGTGAATGAATGAATGAAGTCAGCCCCGTAAAAAGTGTTTGGGACGTGTGTGAGCTAGAAGTCAGCCTTCTACCCTAGGGTGCTCAGGGGTCCATACTCTCAGAAGCTACTGCACCCCTCTTTTCGTTGTAAAGCAGAATACAAAAACAACAATTATTATTATTTAATAAAAAGTAACTAAAATAAAAATTTTCTTGATTATCTAAGTAGGAATTGATTTTACAAATTGTGTTTTTATGGTATTTGTTTTCCGAAAGGAAAAAAATAAAATTCGACGGTGAATTACAGTAGTAGTCATGAGATCACATGCGGAATTTCATTAAGTCATTGCGTTTGTGGGATTTGCATTTACATGCGTACGAAAAGATAGATCACCAGACAGTCAACTCTTTGGCGAAATAGAATTTGGAATTTGATTTAAAAAACCCTACATTTTAGATGCTAAGTTTCATCTCTCCAGTTCTTTAAGGTTTTGTAGCCATCGAGTTCCTTGGTACTCGAATAGCTAATCAGACATACTTGCTCAGGATAGGTTCCGTTCAAAATTTGATCGAAATATGCATATTTGATCAAAATTTCATACATCAAATTTCAGACATCTAGCTCAGAACGTTTTTTAGTTACCAAGTCCACAGAGAAGTTTAATGTTAAATCCATATTATGTGTATGTGAAAATTAAAAATACAGAAATTAGAATGAAGAATACAGAAATTTTAGTTTTAATCCCCAAAATCTTTAAAAAAAAACTGATTATTTCTCGAATATCATATATAACTGATTATTTTCTCGAAATAGTGTTAAACGTGTTAAACGTTATTAAAAAGACACTGCTTCATGTCTCTTTATTGCTAGAGTTCCTCAATTTCTAGATCATGCAAGAGAGAAAATATTAATTTTTTTAATACTTGGCACAGTTTGGCGGAAAAAAAATTATCTTTACGCCATTAAATTCCACTCAAACAACTAGCCAACTATCTTTAGCAAGTTGTGTGTCTCCTGTTAGTTCGTAATAAATGTTCTTAATTAACTCGATTATGCAATAACAAAACGATATATAAAATTAATTTATGAATATGTGTTATGTAATAAATTTTGAAGTGAAAGCCATTAAAAGAATAAAACATGTGTAAAGAATTCCGAGTCTTTTACCCCCCCCCCCTCATCTAAACTAATTATCCATTTTCACCAGATTAATTTGTGCCATTCAACTTCACAACTGGACACGCATAGTAAGCACGCAAAAAGTCTTTGCTCTTCTTCAAGTTTCAAAGCAGTTTATTTATTCACCCAAATTTTTTTCTCTATATTGCTTTATGGCTTTAAAAAATAGCAAAAGAAAGCGAGTGAGCAAAAACATGTTTTGAGAGGTATCTTATTATAATAATTTATAGTTTTTTTTTTATTTATTTTACTTTGCGACTTTTCTACCAGCAATAAAATAATTAGCGGCTTAAAAGACATCGTAATTATTGTTTTAGGAAATAAATTATCTTAAATAATTTATGCTTGTATAAATAATGAACATAAAATTTTAATTGCTATTAGTAAATTAAAAATCTGCAGAATAACACACATTTCAAATAAACATAAAATTATTCATAATTTAAATGTGAAATAAATTATATTCAGTCCTTTAAAAATAGCCTTTAGTGAATTTTAATTAAAACTTACATATCTCAGAAACTTCACATTAGTTCAAAAGAATTTTGAAAAGTGTTTACAAAGGAAAATATGTTTCGCCATCTTAAAAATTAGAGGGAAAATGGATGATTCACTAGCGACAGATAAACAAAAATGTTACTTAATCAATTATTTAATAAATTAATTATAGTTAAGATCTATTCTCAACTATTCTGTGTTAGAAATATTTGAGACTCTGAAATAATACTTATTTAACCCTTTTAAGGGCCATGGGAAGTAGGCTTCCCACCAAATTTATCAACATTCGAATGATGTTATATAGATTGAGATAAGTTTTGACACATTTTTCAATAAGACAGAAACTTAGATGCTTCTCTTCCTTATCTCGGACAAAATGTCGTGTTTTGATTTTCTGCTTAGTTATTCATTAATAAAATTAATTAATTAATCAAATAAAATTTATTTAATTAGTTAAATGAATCACATTTCTTAAGTTAATCCCAATCTTAAAATTATTTTAATATATCATGATTAGAAAAAAACGGCCCTTTAAAGGGTTAAAATTCTGTTTTGAAGAAATACGAAAATTATTTTGGTATTTTGAGAGCTATTTTGAGTTCGAATGCATAATATATTGAAACAATAAAAGAGATATTTGAACCGACATCTCCTTTCCAAATTTCCATCTCATATCGCCAAGAATTCATCGGACTCCTGATAGCAGATTTAAGGTGTGATAGCAGATTATCTGGAGAACCAAGCATCGTTCGGCACTTTTTTTTCTGTAAATTCCTGTTTCTTAGCAGAAAATAATTAGACACGAATTCACATACAGATTACATATTAATATGTTGTTTTTGTTACTTATGGCAATTGCCTATGGACAAGCCCCCCTCGATACAGCAGCAAATTTAAGCCGAAAAGAGCGTCTCTTGTTTTTGAAATAGCGCCAACTAAGGCCAAGAGTACGACTTAGCTACACACTCACCACATTTGCTTGCACAGCCCCTTTTTACAGGGGGGGGGCACAATTACACATCTCACAGATAGCACACATAAGAACCACCCTGCCCAAACAGGGACTCGAGTCCGGGACTCCCACAATGCGAGGAAGACGCGCTACCTCTGTGTCAGAATACATATGTATGTTTTTAACTACATATGAAGTGATCATTTAAATAGAAAGAAAATCATAAATGCATTTAGTTTAACATGTTATTTGAAGCAATCTACTTTATTACAGCATATATTTTGCAGTTTATCCCTCATTACTTATATTTTTGAGCTTATACTCGGTTTTACCATAGAGAAATCGGGTTCGAAATGATGCTATAAGTCAATATCGGCATTAGAGCAGATAGATAAAGGCTCTTATAGTTATAAAAAACTATAAGAGCCTGCAACAAGTTTTTTTATGTGTGTGTAAAATCACGTTTTTTCAGGAATGACACCCATATTGATAAACTGAAACAGCAAAACTTAATCTAACAATTAAATTTCATCCGAATCTTTAGAATCGTTTCCAATATACATGAAATAAATAAGTTTATATATATATATACAAGAATTGCTGTTTCAAAGTTATCAGATATAAGATAGATATTTCGTCAAAATACAGTTTTGAACAAGATCTTTTCCAAACCGAAACTTTCCCATCATGCCACTTGCCTATCTATATAAAGAAGGTATAATTACGGAAAAATAAACGTATTATCTTGGACTTTCATTAGGGTTCCGAGGGCTAGTTTCTAGTTCATTCTAGACTTCGAATTAATTGTTATGGGAAGTATTAAACCAACTACGAATTAAAAGTAAATTTGCAGTATTAAAGTTTGCACTTAAATTTTTTGCAACAAGTTTTGTATAGTGTTTAGATCTAAACGTCTTACTTGTAATTTAAAGCGTTTAGATCTTTTTCCTGTTTCATCCATGTTCAATCTAAAATCATTTAAAGAGGTGAGAGGTTGCAACTACTCTCATTAAAAGATAAAGTTTTTCAAAATTCGACCCTATGCGTCATTAACAAGGTTGTATGGTGTATGAGTAATAAAAGAAAATATTGTAGAACTGAATTTTTTTAATTAATTGAAACACATTCTAGAAGATTTTTTCAAAACATGGAGAAACATCTTGTAGATACAATCAGGTTATTTTCATTGTTTAAATTTAAAGACAAAAAGGGCCCAGAGCCTTTCTTATGAATTAACAGATTTTTTTCAAGAACTCTTTATTCAATTTGACTTCTTTCATCTTTGAAAAAATGGAAAATTTTAATCGATTTTTCACTCGCCTCCAGACGTGCTAAAGTTCTGAAATTCTGTTCTCCACTACAATATAAAGTTTTAATATTTTCAAAACTTAATAATCAATTAATTAATCGATTAATTCATTAACATTTTGTTTCTGTACCAGTGCACCTTTTGGTATCAAGTTTGAGAAAAGATTGATCTCAAGACTAAAAGTATAAAATAATTAAAATAAAAAACTTTTGTAGTTTAGTATGCTAATAAATATGTATTTTTCTGATTTTAATTAAATTTTATTTGAACAATTTTGTCTTTTTTTAGAGGGAGGGAGATTTTAAGAAAATTGCGATTCTCCAGTGAACCTATGGGTGATTGGTTATAATTGCTATGAAACAGCAATCATAATCATTTAAAATTACTGCAAAATGTTGAATAGCTAGCTATTAATTTTTTAAACCTTTTTTAACAAAATAATACATAGTATTTGCTCTATATCTTATAAATGTCAATCAAAAGCTTTGAGTACAATTATTTAAGTGATGGCTTTATAAAATTATGTTGATAACTTTATGATATTGGTATAAAATTGGGGATCTATGTATAAAGAGATTAGGAAATTAAAATAAATTTAGTTTTAGAGAAGGTATACTGGATACCTTTCTTGTAATGCTTGAAATTATTACCGAAATTATGTGGCCATTCCCCTAATCTATTAAGAAAATAAATTAATATTTTATGGAGAAATAACTTTTATATAGGGGAAATTTTATTTTCAGAGCAATTTTCATCTTTGACAACCAAAATATTTGACAAAAAAAATTACGTAATTATTTAATATTTTGTAAAATCAGATTAGTAACTAAATTTATTCCATGTCGTATGATTTAAAATCCCAAAAAGAAACAAAAAAAGAAAGAAATTAACTGTAATAGTTTAACTGTAAAAACAACTGTGACGATCACAAAGATTTTAACACTGAACAATCATGAAAAACAGATTAAATTGTGTTATTCCCCCTCTCTTATACTAGTCGGATACAAATTTGAAATATCTCTTAATAAATTCTAATCAGTCAGTTTCTTCGGAATTAGAGATTGTTTATATGCCAAGGAACATGAAAGTCTTGTTCTGATGATGATCAATTATCTGTTCAAAACCAAATACTTGTGTCTTCTTCAATGCATTGAAATAAGGCAATAGTCAGTTGTAAATTAGAGATTTTTTAGTTTATTTCATTCACGATAATCTTTTAGTGAAGTGAATTTCGAAAATAGATATATAGTTAAATTAGTGAATTTCGTATAAATAAATTTCTTGATTTGCAATGATATACCTATATAAAATAAAATACTGCATATATATATAATTTGAAAATGTAAAGTGAAAAAGAATACTATTTAATGAAACCAAAATTCTGGAACTAAAATTCTGGATTAAAAATGAAGAAATTTAACTACGTTTGTTGGATTCCTAATACTTATTTATACTTCTGTAAAAATGTAATGTAAAAGTTACTAAAATTCAAAATTTTAGCACCATTTTGTTCTTTCGAAGGATGCATTATTCTGATTTCACTTATTTTAATGCAATATATCTCCACTTCTTAGAAAATGCAGGAGCAAGAAGAAAACAGTCCTAACACATTGAAAATAATAATCCTATAATACCCTATAAGTTTTGCAGAAACTATTAGGGATTTTGACAAAAAGTAATGTAACAATTCTTAAGCAATTCAGAGTAAAGAAATTCACTATTAAAGAAAAAAAAATTAAAGCTCTTGAATTTTAACTAAAAATAATTTTACTTACAGCAAAATAGGTTATAGTCATTCTCTTATTACAAATTGATGTGATTATTTGTGAAGGCCTTTGAAATTTATCAAGAAAAGGAGATCGTAAATTTTCTCTTTTATTTATTTTTGACGATTCAAGAAAAATAAAGAAATTCCTTTACACTGGCAGAAAGTTATCTGTTTATTTTAAAGATTCTCTGAAATTCAGCTTTTGTTGGTATTCACACATTCATTTTCGTTTTGCTTGAAAAATATGACCGTACATACGTTATAAGCAAGGATTTAAACACAATGAAGAATGCACCATATGCTTCTCTCGTAATAACATATATTTTACATCAAATAACTTATTCTGGCTTTCGCTTTCCTTCAAAGAAAGAACAACCGAGAGGTAAAGGCAACAACAATTTAAAATTCTAATTTAAAGCTTCGTGAGCGACTTTTAATTGCTGGTATGCATTTAGGAGCAAAATAAAACAGTTTTCTTATGAGATTTCTTCTATGAGCTTAACCAAATAATTGAGAGTGATTTTAATGAATACGGTCAACAGCCTTTAATTTATCATGAAACAAATTACAATGACTAAAAGTCATATAAATTAAAACGTTGAATTGGATCCTGACTTTTAAAAGTTACAACACTTGAAAACTTTTAAATTAGGTTTAAGCGTATAACAATCTTTTTTTAACTTATTGGAAATGCCTTCATGATCTAACACGCCTCGTTTTGAAAATTTATTAGCAGTTATAATTTGAACAGCGTTACAAATCAATTCCTCAGACCAAGATTCTTTAACTTAAATAAAAAAAACTTGCATTATTGTTATTATTTAAGTTGCTTTTTAATAACGAATTGCTTTTGTCTTGCAAAATATCTTTTCTCAATAATAATTATGAATTTATAACCATTTACTGCCTATAATAAGCGAAATAGATGCCTTTTAAATAAAACTGTTACTTTATTGTATTTGTAAATAAGATAAATGGGAATAATTTTAAAGTGAAAATTTAAAACAAAATAAGAATTTGAAAAAATATGTCCTTATCAAAGTGGTTCAATCCATTTGGAAATGACTCAAATCTTGAAATGTCATAAAATTATTTAAGTAGATTTTTAGAAGAAGCGTTCAGTAAAATCCATAACTCTTGTCTTAATTTTCAGATATGTATATTTATGCTTACTTATGCTAAAGTCCGTCAACCAAGCTATTATTTAGGCAATTCAAGAGAAACATGAAATATTGACTCTTAAAAAAATAAATAAAGGTGAATTTCCATTAATTTCGATAATTCAAAACATATATTTAATCTTTCCTTTTCGTTGCTGGTTGAAAAAGTCCAATTAAAAAGCAAACCCAAATCGAATTTTTTGTCTCTATTTTATGAATCCCTCGTTTTCAATATAAACAAAGTAACTTTAATATTTGTCTTTCAATAATGCAACAATGACTGCAGATGAACTTTGTAAAGCTCCTTAAAAATCAATCGAAGCAAATTTAATTTGTTTCCTCTTGAAATCTATAATAATACCAAAATATGTCTCATTTCTCACATATTTTATCTTTAAATAAGTATAACTTTTTTTTATTTCCTAAAATATCCTCATCCCGTCCTGCTGGAAAATACATTCATACTATTAACTTATACAATATGTCACATAGTTCAATATGATTCTTCTCATAAATATGATTTAAAATGTATATAAAATTTCCAGATGCTGGTTATATTGTTTGTTTACTCTTTTGTTTTATTTTTAGATAAGAATATCAAATTTGGAATGATGTCATTTGGTGATGTCATGTCATGGAATGATGTCTTCACGTATGTATATATAAGTTTTTCTTAATTTTATTCAAGGTACCGCGGGAGAGCATCATAAAACATATTGCTGTTCTAACTCAGAGATTTCCAATATGTAATATGCGTGTCTGTACGAACTGAGAATGCTCGAGTGTAATATTAATTATGACGGAAAAATATGCGTAAGTGATTTAAATAAAAAAAAACCAGGAGGTCTTTACCCTGTACTTTCTCACATATTGTGTTATGCCCCTCCTCCAGCATAAAATTGGAAATTTTGGACAAGGCCGTGAAATCCATGAGTGCTCAGATTTTTATTTTAAGAGTCCCGTAGATAAGAGTTTCGTATACACAGTGGACGTATTTTTTAAATGATATGAATACATATGAGTTTGACACATAATTAAAATTTTAATAACAATATCACGTATCAAATTTCATGGATTTAAGTCATTGCATTGAACTATCACTTTACATGCCTACAAAAGTAAAAACAGAATGAGGTAAATTTCTTGAAAAATTTGATTTAAGATTCGATGCGAATATAACTTTTGGATTGCCTTTCACGATTTGTGAATTTGTGTTCGAACAGATAGATAGGCACATTTCTTGTGAATGCGTTATGCTGAAATTTGATAAAAATCTACAAATTTAGCATAACGATAACGTGTCAAATTTCACCTAACTGAACACGATAGCCTAAAAAAGTTATTGCGTTCATGGACGGACAGACATAGTTACATAAGTGTATTTACAATACTCAGGAAGGTTTGAAACGTGAAAATTCGCAATTATCATGAGTTTGAATGTTTTGATGCTACGATACACTTCTAATACAAGGAAGTAAAAAGTAGTAGAATTTTGTTTCCCTAAGCTCTCGATGTAAGCTCTCGGTAACAATAAAGCATATAGCAATTATCATGAACATAGAATGTTCGTATAGAGCATTCTTGTCTTATATGCATATATTACTTTTACGTCTTATGCGTATATTATATATATATTTAACGTACCTATAGACATGAGATATATGTCTCCATCCAAATTTAACTTTATAAATTCAGCTCTATAAAACAAGTTAATTTCGCTGAAATTTTTTACCACTTGAACAGTTAATAATCAGAACGAGCGATTTCGAACTGACATCATAAATTAATGAAAATTACTTCATTCTTCTTTACACTTGTTTCGAAATGGAGCTAATGACATGATAAAATTATAACAAAATATAAAATTAAAAAAAAATTACCTGATAAATATTATTAAATCAACTCTAATTGTTTGTCATAAGATTTACATAAATACTTAACATCAGTATATATAACCGTTCACCACCGTCTATAACAATGGACAGGGTTAATAATATTCCTCTCATCTGGTTTGCAACATTAACGAATAAGAAATTCAAAATCTTGTATTGACGTCTAGCAATAGAGAGTTTTTCTTCGTCTTTTAATCGGTTGATTTATTGATGGGCGAATAAAGCTAAGCATGAATAAAATGAAGTTGTAGAATCGTAAACTTCAAATTTTATTAATAATTTTCTTTTTTATACTGGATTGTAGCACATGTTAATGTTTGTAACTTATATTATTTTTAGAACGTATTTATATATAAGATTACACTGCAAGGAGACAAAACTTTTAATATTACTAAATGCTTACATCTAAAATGCACTACAAATAATAATTTTGCTTTATTTCTTCAGTATATCAAAATATATGAGATTTTCTACAACAGGTTACGTTAGTTAATCTGAGACAATCATAACCAAGATATTGTTCACAGGATAACACCCAGTCTTATCTTCTAATTATTAATGAAAACTTTTATGGGAATGGTTAAATTTGAGTTTTTGACAAAAAAATATATATAGAATTAAAAAATACAAGCAAGGAAGTAAAAACTAAAATTTGGATCGCTCTAATTTTTTATCTTATTGTTGTGTCAAATGTCATGTACTGAAAATAAAGGAAACATAAACTACAATAATGTAATATTCATTGCAAGGATTTTGTAAGAGAACTTCTGGTGCTGCATTGCTTTGTGAGATAACTTTTTGTGCTTCATCCGGTGCGCACATCTGCCAGAATTCTGCTTCAATGCAACAACTTCCTCATCACTGTCACTCACACAATAACAGTTCTTAGTTATGTTACATGCAGTTTTGTCGGGATGTAATTCAGTGTGTCAGCAAAGAAGATCTCATTTTCATGCGATGTTACTTTTGTTGCGGTAATTGAGTTTACAGACAAGAGAACCATTCATCAACTTCCAAAAGTAATACTTCACCGTTTTCCTCCCTTTATTTCTTGAAATAGGGAAATACAGATTATCATTAAAAAATTTCGGTTATTATTGAAATGGCCGAACTTTAAAGAAACTTTCTTCCATTTAACTATTTGCTAAATCGAAATAAAACTATAAACAAAATAATTAATGTAAAACTTTCACTGCAAAATTGGAAGCAGATATTTTGAAGTTGTAAAGTGTATTTACGCACCTTTATAACGACTTTGATAAGACATTTTAAGAGAGCAAATGTTTTGAAATGAAAAAAATTGTAATAGTTTATTATTTGAAATGAGAAATATTTGCTCATTTTAAATTTATTCTTCTTTCAAAATATCACAAGATGTGGATTAAGGAATAAGTTTTTGCGATTTCCGAACAGAAATATTCCATCATTCAAAAATTTGTGAAATACATAATATTAAAATTTTTAAGTTCAAAATAAACAGTATTATTTACAGGAAAGGGAATAAAACCATCAATCATTACTTCTTTGTGGAACGAAGACTTCAAACATATACTAGAAAAGGGTGAGTTCTGTTTCAAATATTTCTAAAGTGAAATCGCTGATAACAAAGAAAAATCAGCCGACACAGAAATCAATTGCAAAGTCTTTAAATACATTTGAAAGAATAGTGTTATTGACATTATTATGACACTTGCCACTGGACAAGCCCCTCTGATGATACATCAGCAGGTTTTAAGCCGAATGAGCTTCTCGTGTTTTTGAAGTAGCGCCAACTAGGGCCAAGAGTACGACTTAGTTACGCACTCATCACATTCGCTTGCACAGCCCCTTTTTACAGGAGGGCACAGTCACACATCTCACAGATAGCATACAGACGAACAACCATGCCCGAACGGGGACTCCCAGAACACGAGGAAGACGCGCTAGCTCTGTGCCAGCTTGAAAGAATAGTAAATAAAATAATAAGTTATTATTTACATTTTAAAGAAGATAAAAAAAACCAACTTTTAGCGAGATATGTGTGTGAACTCAGAACAGTTTGTTAAATCTTGTATGCCGTCATAAAGGTAGCACGTCTTTTCATTGATCTTGGCGTCCCAGGGGGAAGGGGGTTAGGGCATGATTGTTTTTCTGTGTTCTATCTACAAAGTGTATGAATGTTCCCTCCTGTAAAAAGGGACTGTGCAGGAGACTGTGATGAGTGCGTAGCTAAGTCGCACTATTGGCCCTACTTCAAAACAAGAGTCGCTCCTTTCGGCTTAAAACTCGATAAGGCCTCGGCGAAGCTTGACCGTGGCAAGTGCCACTATTAACAACAAATATTGTATACAAACTATTTATCAGGAAATAAGTTGACATATATTGTGATCCTGATGAAATGTGGGTTTATCTAACTGACTGAAGCAAAAATATTATATTTATTATGGAAAATGTTAAGAAAAAAATGTACAAGTCTGATTCCGTCGATGCAAAGACAGTTTCAGTAAGGGATTCGTGAATGAAACAGATTTGTACTCCAATGGGAAATTAAATACAGGTAATGCAAATTAATAGGTAATGCAACAAAATGAATGCAACAAAATGAAAATAGGGAAAAAGAATGTTAAATTCAACTTAACATGTTTCATGGTCAATGTATACTTGAGAGAAGATAAATGAGATAACTATCGCCATTGCTAATGCCTCGAAATGTTTACTTATCTTTGAAAAAATTCTATGATACATGCACAGTTGGGGTTATCATGCATTACTGCCAATGTTCAGAAATTTGAGCGCCTCTTGTAAAATCATTTTC
This sequence comes from Argiope argentata, assembly GCA_026289955.1. Taxonomy (NCBI): domain Eukaryota; kingdom Metazoa; phylum Arthropoda; class Arachnida; order Araneae; family Araneidae; genus Argiope; species Argiope argentata. Next base: position 7,856,536 of record JAOUZG010015275.1, on the reverse strand, counting down.
TGTGTATATTAATTGTTATATTAGTTGGGTTTGGTTATGAAATTAATTTGCATTACCTAATATTTATTATTTATTCAATTTTTGCATATTTTCTATGTCCTTTGAGTGTCATTTCCATTCATAGTTCCTGTATGAATGTGATTTATATCGAATCCAGCTCTCTACCTTTCTTCAAAATTTGTAAGTTGAATTCTGAAACTCCTTGTATATCTCTAATAATATCATGCTTTGAAATATTAAATTCAATTGAGTGTTTCAGGCCCTTCTTAACTGAATTTATTTATTTTCTAAATTCAATGATTTGGTCCTTTTACAAGCAATAAACCTGAACCTGAAGCTGCAAATGACCTGAAGACCCTGAAGTCCTTGCAATTATACAACTATTTGAAGTATCTGAAGACTTCACAATTAATTGTACAACTCATAGCATGAATACAATCAAAAAATGGAAAATGGAAAAGAAAGATAAATTAATACAAAAATGAAAATCCTACTTTTTATCTACATACAAAAGAAAAATTAATTTAAGGCTTGTGTAGTTGTATGATGTTTATAACTATTCGAAATCTATTCAGGAAGTAAAATTCATACACCATTAAGAATATAGAATTAGATTTGACATAAGAGTGCACAGAGTTTAAAGTACAACAGTATGATATTATTCAAAGTATAATACATTATATCTAATACATAAATACCAAAATCTTTCAAAATGTATTTTAGCAATTGCGTAATTTCCATTATTACAATTGAATGCTTGACTGTTAGAATGTCTGTCTAAATATCTGTTAGAAATTTCTCGAAAAAAAAAGGGTCTGCAGATATAAACAAGCATGTAAAAGGACTTAAAATATGTATTTAAGAATTAACGATATTCGGAAACATTTAGAGAATGTATACTTGTTCATTGAAAATATAATGCAAAAATTAAATCTAAATATTTTAATCATCATTTCAGTTGCATTTTTTTTAAAAAAAAATCACAATTTTTTTTATCATAACTTAAGTATACTCTCATCTTTTCTCCCATTGATGACAGGTCGTACTTCCTTCGGGGAAGGTTGCACCATGGCTGGTGATGGCCATTAGGACTCAACCACAGTTCCCGCTAATTGCTATTGCGGCGGTTCATTCATTCAGTTTCTATAGTTAATCCATGTGCCTTCGTGGCGGGTCGGAGAATCTATTCTATGACTTATTGCCATCATGATTCGTTAAGCTATCAAAATGTTTTCGGTTATGCTCCATGTCAAGAAAAAAAAGGTTTCTTTATGGAAGTCATTAAATAAAAAATGCGAACATGAATTAAATATTTAATTTTTCACTTTGCTAGTTTTTAATCATTATTTTCCTTTTTTCTAACAATTGGCGAGCAAATTAAGTAAAAGAAAATAGTCTCCATTCAAGTATACGCGATAAATCTTTATACACACACACACAAAAAAAAAAAAACAGGGTGTCTATTTTAACCATGGCACAATAGTTAATTTTAAACTACTAAATATAAGCCTAAATTCTCAATTGGAAAAAGGCTCTACATGCTAAAGTATACTTTTTTTAAAGATGAATGCTGAAAAATCCTAAAATTTAAGTTTTTATATAATATTCCCGTTTTATTAGTCATGTTTAATTAAATATTTTTATCGCCAATTTAAACAGAAAAGATTTCACTTTTGTTAACCAAATTTAACAAAGGAATTAAGTTTTTAATTTCAGTATTTTAGAATGTCATCTCAAGGAAACGAAACTAGCTAATTGGAGGATTTTCCTTGAAGATGTGTGGAAATGGCCAGAAATAATAATATTCAGAGCTTCAAAATTTTATTAGCTTCTGTCCTGGAAGATAAAATTCTTTTTTCTTTAATGTTAAAGTGTCAATTTTTTTTATTGAATGCGTCTAATTAACTAGGAATGTATAAAAAATTAGATACCTTAATTCTCTCAAATATATATTTATTGACTCCAAATAAAATAAATTATTATTTATGAAATTTAGAGATTTTTCCGAATGAGAAATATACACCTATCTCAAATGGTTTAGAAATTAATTATCGGATCAAGATTAAAGTGGACATTTTGTATAAGATGTCAAACCAATTTTATGCTTTTCAAGGGACCAGAGAAATAACCTTGTAAACCAGAGAAAACGTAATTGCTGGAATTCCTTTGTATAAATAACCACTTATATTTAATTTTAGGGGAACAATAAAATATGTTGTAGGCATTCAAAACTGGAATGCATAAGCAGATTAATACTATATACATTTCATAAATGTAAGCCTTTTTAACAAAAAAAGCTTTAATTAAACAATTAATATGAATGTATTATTATAATTTTAATTACATTTATATTTTTTAAAAATGCATAGTGTTCCATGAGTAAAAATAGCTTATATATCACTTAATATATCTAAAAACGAATATACAAAGAGAGAGAGAGAGAGGAAGTGATTCACTTTAACAACTTGAAAACTTAATATCTTATTCGAGAACTGATTCGTAAAGACTAATTTTCTGACTGAAAAGAGGAAATTTATCTCTTCATTCTTCATAAACATTGATATCGAAAGAAGTTATACGAGGGAAATGGAGCCATCTGTGTTATGAAGGCAGTGAGAGCATTAGAGTTTACTCTTCAAAACAGATATATCTATCCTCACAGTTTATCAATATCTCAGAAGCAACTGTCGGAATGAAAGAAATATTCACACAAGACGAGGATGCTTTGTGAAATCCCGAGTATATAATTCAGTTTTAAAACATCATATATCTGTCATCATTAACCTATAAACGAGGTATTAAATCTTTCAGAGAATTCGATTTTGCGAAATAAACTAACGTTTTTCAGCTAAGTGACAAAAGAGACATAAGAATTTCAGAAAATAATCCAGATTCTGAATTCTCCGAGCAATGATAATAAAAATCAAAAGAGAAAGTATTTATAAATATATGTTTATGGGCTTATTGATGGATATTTTGAAATAATAATTTCCAAATTTTGATATTTATATTTAAAAAAATCTCAGAAATATTATACAACCTTTAAAAAAAAGGAGGCAGGCAAAATTTAATCCATTTTTGTTTCGGTCATTTTACATAATTAAAAAAAAGCTGTATCCTTTATTTCATATAAAAAATTAACAAATAAATTCTAGGCATTCTGTATAAAGCATTTCAAATAATTGGACGAAATAACAGATGTGTATGCATGGAAAAAAATATACAGGGAGAGACCAAAACAAAAGAAAAATTACCCCACATGCGAATCACAAATTCGAAATATCATAGAATAATGAAGTTTCAGACTTGATTCATGCAGCTGAATTCAACTGTTCATATTTTTAAAAATTTGCTTTTAATTATAATAACCAAAACGACAGTACAAAAATTGTATTCAATATAGAAGTTACGATTATGAATAAAACACTGAAAAAATTATGTAACATAATATGCTCGATAATATTTTTCGGATATTTTAAAATAATAATAATAATAATAAGTATATAGATGAATTAACATGTACAAAGAATTTTTTTAAAATTGAAAGTAGTGTAAAAAAAATTTGTGTTGATATATATGCTCCGAAATTATTGAGAAAAAACTCTAAAACTTTGATTCGTTTTTAATTCAAAATCTAACTAAAAGTTTGAAAAAACATCATTAATAAGCACTTACTATTCGAGAAATAATTAGCTTCAAGATATTATGGCTCCACATCTAACAAGCTGCCCTTTGAAACGTTTTTCAGGATGGTCTCCAACCTATTAGCATTCTCTAATTGTTTTTAAAAAATGCTTCTTGGTTTTCCATCAATCCTTTGTTTTTCTTACTTCTAATATTGTTTAAAAGCATATTCAACACACACCATGATCATTATCTGGGATAAAAATAATTATACGTCTTGGCTTTTAGAAGCAAAAGCAACAGAGAGATTTGAAAAACATATATTTGAATGTTCGCAATTCAATATGGCAATCAGAGGCAATTCAAGTGGACAATACCAAGAAACATACAAACGACCACTTTACAAAGATTGAAATAACGGGTGTTCATACACGTCATAGAGCTCAAATGCTGTAGCTGCAGCTTCCTAAAACTATGCTGCCATCGCTTTGAACACAAAATGTGAATGTACATAATCTTAATTACTGGTTTTTAAAACTAAATTCTGCCGTATTAATTTATTTTTAAGTATAAAATTATTATATTCAAATCTTTTGAATTGAGTGTAGTAAAATATGATGAAATTTGTCTGTCTATCTGTCTGTCTGTCTATTTGTAAAATAAAATAATTTCAACTTACAAAAAGCTAGACAGATGAAACTAGTACATAATCTTTACACCTAAATAGTATATTTCTATGAAATTTTTGATAAACTCTGATGAGGGAAATATGTCTGTCATACGAATACAATAACTCAAAAATTCGAAGAGAGGAGCCGAGGAAATTTAACGTAATGTTTAGACCAAATCCTTTTAAGGGCTGACCATCTATAGGTCAACATTTTCGCTTGTAAGGGAACGTGATAATAAAAAAAATTTATGCCTTGATTTTTGATGATAATGAAATTTGACTTGTGGTATTATCACTACTATTATAGATGTATCAAATTTTGAAAGCACCCGGCTATTGTCGTCATTGTATTATTATCTTATTTATAAACACATTCATAAATATTTAAATACATTTTTGTTCCACTATTAAATTTCAACTTAATTGTGTAAAATTCATTTAATTTAATAAAATATTTTTATTTAATTTGAATGTTTTTATGTTTCATAAGATTGTATATACATGTATTTTAAAAGAATTTTTGCCTTAAATGACCAATATGATTCGAGTTTTTTAAATTTCTATCCAGCTGAATAATTTCCTTTTGTCATCTCTGAAAAAAAAAAGATCATATTCGAAGTCATTATTGCGCGAATAGATGATTTATGAATGATGATTAGATAATTAATAGATGATTTTTTCGTTCATTTCCTGATGGATTCATTTTTAAATCAAGCTCCAAGTGTATGTTTTTTATGTTATTTCTAATGCTATTAAATAATCGAAGGTCTGTCAGAAATTTTTGGTTCTATTCGAATCCGATTATAGAATTTGTTATCATGTTCTTTTGTTCCTCTGCCACCTGAGCGACTACCTTGTACAAATTCTGTGAAGAGTTTGACGAAATTATTAGTATCAAATGAAATATTGGAATATTTTTCAGTATTTTTGCATCAATTTCTTCTGGATCAGAAGCTAAATATCTAAGCGTATTATCATTTTCAATGATTCCTATGCCTCTTCAGCGGCTATTTTATGGAAGTGTTTTAAAGAAGAGTACTGTGGAATTGATCAGGAAATTTTTGTTCAGAATCATTTGTCGATTTAGGCATTCGTGAAAGTAAAGATTGCTAGCCATTCACCAATCATCAGTTTGAATTACTAAATTTTATTCAAATACTCCGAGCGTATATTGAATGAAAACCTATTGTGTTACTTAAATGAAGTCGGATATTATTCTCAACTTTAATAAATGACCAATATGATTGAATGAAACTGTATTGAATAAAATAATAATCAAGGTTTTTCCACGTATAACAATGCTGTAAATTATTAAGTGCTTGCTCATTCTCATTTAAATATAACATAAATCTAAATACTTTTAAAGCGGTTTTTCTATCTTACTAAAAATTCGGATATTTTTCTTGTTTACATTTTAACCTATTAAAATTATTCTGGAAAAAATAATTAGGTAAAAGTGATGTTTAGTGTACCCCTTGGCCTGCCCAGATTGCCAAATCGCCAATAAAGATGCAAAAGTTAGAGCATGCGATGCCTCCGGCATCTGTTGAAAGCACCGGACAGTATTTTTTGATTTAAAAAAAGACATCCTACGGCTTCGCTAGCCGTGGGAGCGGGGACTTAGTAGCTTCGCTAGCACATTGAACATAAGGACTGTATGGATAACAGAAACAGTGCGATCAAACCATTCTCCATACAAAATTTTAAACAAGCATTATTTTTTAAATTCATCAGCTCGTAAATATATATATTTATTCCACTCACCCTTCATCCATTATGCTGATTCGAAATACTGCCTTCCATTCCACTATTTTTACACATTACCGATATAACAAATTATCAAGGAAACTAACCGTTAAAACAAAACAAAACAAACAAACAAAAACTGCGAAGAATTCCATTGCATCTAACTTTTAAAGTAAGAATGCAGACGATTTCGTAAAATACGATTTTCAAAAGAACGATGCAGACGATTTTTTTAAAGTGCATATTGAGAATTAAAAATTGCAAAAGAATAAAGTTCGTTAATTCGTGCTCACAGTAAAAATAAAATTACAGTATCTTAATAGTTGTAAAAAGGCTTTTAATTATAATAAAGAACAAAATTAAAATCCTTCATCGATATTTTTTATTACTTTTAATATAACATTTTTCTTAAAATAATCGTAGTTCATGTTCAACTCAACCATTCTTAAAAGTAGTAAACAAAACAACATTAGGGTTGCCAGAAGAGCGTTTCATTGTATTGCCATAGTGGCGACAAACTCGGGGGCACAATAATCGTCACTTGAACCAAAATTTATTTCATAACATTTTAAACTTGAAGCTAAAAGTATTACAGATAATTGAATTCCTTTGTTGTAAAGGACATTCATGCAGCAGGCGTATGGTATTCGTGCATGGCATACGTTTTAAATACAAATTTTTTTTAAAAAAAATTCTTGATTTTTTTGGAAGTTGTAAGCGTATAGAATGAAACTTTATGCCAATTTTGACTGCATAAGCAACATTCACACTAAATTACTGCAAGTTAATTAAATTTATTGCAAAGGAAGTTGAAATTTTAAGATTTACATTGAACAAAAATATCCGCAATTCATATTCTGTTTGCAAGGATGGTATTTTCATAATTTTATCCTAAATCAGGTAAATGCCCTTTTTTTATAAATATAAAACTTATTTTTATGTACGATGTTAGTTTCTGTCTTGTTAAAAGTAAAGAAATTATATAGTTTTGAATTTTACAGAAAATTGCGAATACAAGAAATTTATCAATATTTGCAGCATAGCTTGTTGCAACCAAGTATTGAATTCTGTATACAACATTCTGAAAAGCTCAATAAATTTCCGATTCTCTTGCTAAATGAAATCATTAGTACAAATAACTATAATATGTAGAGCAGAGCCGTATAAGAAGTGTCCATTCAAGTCAGTTGATCATATAAGCTTTTTTTTAAATATAAAACTGTACTTTAGTCCTAATGATACGCTTGGCTGGAAGATTCTTATTATTATTATTTTTTTTTTTTTTTTTGCTATTTCGGAGGTTCTAATTTTCACCATTGCTGATAAATTACAATTAACAGTAATTTACATTGGTAAAAGTAATTTTTAGTGTGCCCCTTGCCGCGCCAAGGATGCCAAGTCGCTAATGAAAATGGCGGACAAAGTAAACAAACACTTCTGTGGAAAAGTTACCACTTTTCGCAATATGATTATGATTTTTTTTAATCGATAAGTATTATTTTTTCCAGACCTGCTAAACCGTTCTATTGGGCGTAGAACAAAAGTTAGAGCATACGATGCCACCGGCATCTGTTGAAGGCACCGGGCAGAATGTTTTAACTTAAATAATAATAATAAATCCTATGGCTTCGTTAGCCATGGAAGCGAGAATCTAGTAGCTTCGCTAGCACATTGAACGTAAGGACTGTGTGGGTAAACTGTGTGGGTAACATAAACAGTGCATAATCAAAAGAAGAGAAATAACAGAGGAAGATGCAATCAAACCATTCTCCATACAAAATTTCAAACAAACATTATTTCCTAAATTCATCAGCTTGTAAAAAATGTAAATCCACTCACCCTTCATCCTTTTGATTCGAAATACAGTCTTCCATTTCTCTATTCTTGCATAATTACCGACATTACAAATTATCAAGGAAACCAACCGTTAGAGCAAAAAAGAATTATTAGAACTGCGAAGAATTCTATATGACAAAGTAAGAATGCAGACGATTTCGTAAAATACGGATTCAGACGATTTTTTAAAGCGCATATTGACAGTTAAAAATTGTTAATTCTTGTTAACATTAAAAATAAAATTGCAGTGTTTTAATAGATGTAAAAAAGCTACTTATAATAAAGGACAAAATTAAAATCTTTCATCGATATTTTTTATTACTTCTAATTTAACATTTTTTAAAAAATAGTCGTAGTTCATGTTCAACTCAACCATCATTAAAAGTAGTAAACAAAACAGAATCAGGGTTGCTAGAAGAGCGTTCCGTTGGTTTGCCATTTTGGCGACACACTCGGGGAGCATACTAATTGTCACTTTAGCCTTTACATTTATTAAATCCTCATATTAAGAGTTATAACCATTTTATTAAATTTATAAATTTAAAGCTTACATTTTTTACGGATGATTGCATGGATTCTTCTAAGCATGATGGATCAACCGGATGAAATGGAATACATCTAACGAAAACCACTAAATTGAAAAAATCCTTAATTTATGAAAAATTTGCAATTTTTGGGGTTAAAACCGTGATGAATTGTTTTCTATAAATGCAAAACATTTTAAGTTTGGTTCGGAAGTTTGTGAAATTGTGTAACAAATTTCTGCTTGCTGAGTAAGTGGAATAACTATTTCTTAATTTCTCCTCAAATTAGTAACTATATAAAATGCGATTTTCAATCTTTGCTTCAATTTATACAATCTTGGTTTCTTTTAAGCTCCTGCATTTAATTGAATAAGAAATTCTGTCAAATTCCCAAGACCGGAATTATTCCTGTCCATCGTTGAACATGCTCTAATGATGTCGACTTCTAATCACTGAGCATTCTCCCTCTCTGAATAATTTACAGGATGAAATGGGTAAAATATATGCATAGAGGGAAGAAGATGTCTCGGTGATGTAGTATTATGTTCATTTCTTGGTACAAGGGTACATAATTCACATTTGACGGCATTAAGTGAGTTAACATAAATTGGATCCTTGCCGATTAGAAATCGGTTCTGTGATATTCAGAATGATTCAAGGATATAACATAAGAATTTATTTAGCTTTCTAATTAGATGACGCATCCTGTTGTGTTCATTTATTGTTAATTCAATTTTTTAAATAATATATGTAGCATTTGGAACACTAAAGCGTTTCGAATTTATTTTTTCTTATTTAAATACTTAACTCTGTGGTTTAGATGCTGATTTAAAACTAAAAATTCAGTAATTGGATGCGCGTATCAGACACACCATTGTATGCGAAGGGGTTAAGCATTCTTAAAGAAATTTTAAATAATTTTAAAAAAATTAAGTGGTTTTACTCAGTCGGTTGCTAGTATTGAAGAGGATGATCAACTTCCAATAGAAAATATTAGCTGAATTATAATGTATTTAACTTGAATCAAAAGTGCGTTCAGGGTCTAAGATTCGATATAGTTTGTATCTATCGTTTGTTTGCTTGTTTTTTCCGAATCGAAATCAGTGGGACGAGTAATTGTATTGGTAAAATTTCTTCGGCAATTCTTCGAGAAATTATGGATGTCGCCAAAATCTCATTCCCTTCGGTCAGACATTTTAACCGCTTAACAGTTTTGCCCGTATTCCGTACGTGCATCGATTTATTGAATTTTGATAGCTATAAGCCAAAAATAAACCATTCATAATGATTATAATTCAATATGAAAATGACTTCGAATACATAGATAAGTCATGTATTCAAGGGATTTCCATTGTAAACAAAAGAAAATATTCCTAAAACAGAAGGTATCATCTTATTAGATAGTAAAGAATATAAAAGTTAAGTAGTTAAATGGATCTTGATTTATGTAAATGATATTTGTTTTCAGTTTTTTTAATACTATAAAGAAAAGATGAATTTGGTATATATGAGAAGAATTGATTTCTGAGATTCTTATTATTTGCATTACATAATAATGGGTGAAATGTAAATTTTCGAACTTTTTAGCAGCCCTAGAAATTTTGTAATAATCCAAAGAAATTCAAATCTTCTGTCTTGCTTTTCAGATTATTATCAAGAATATCTTGATAAATACAAAACAGGATACTAGAACATTGGAGTCTGACAGCTGGTAAAACTTCTAGTATTTTATTAGTTTGAATACATAACATTAAATACATATCACAAAACTTATCTATAGAATGGATATCACTGTGGTATCCTGTATCTGGAATCGTTTTATGGAACATGTTCAGAAAACAACCTTTTTGGAAGCTTGCGATTTCTATTTCAACGACATCAACATTTCTAGAATTTCACGAAATTTCGCTTTTTGCGAATGTTTTATTATAATTATATATATTATAGAAATTAGAGTTGTAGCATAAGTTTTCAAATTGTGCATTTCTATAAAGTATTATGTATTTTTTCTGTGGAAGCAGCATTGCTATTACATTTTTAAAAAAACTATGGTGTAAATTAAAAAACTATGGGTAAAACTAATCTGGATGCAAATCTATCGATCAAAGCACTTTAATTGTTTTTAGACGTAATAACTAAGTGTTAAAACCTTTGTATGCAATATTTTCATTGCTGTCTAAAGACACGAGTTTGCTTTGTCAGGACATAGCAATAAGCTTGATCTAACAATTTGAATTTTTAGAAATTCATATCAATTGATTTAGATCTGAAACGATAACAATTATAATAAAGAGATCTTTTCAAATTTTTATTTTTTCAAGCAGGAAAATTTTTATGGAAGCTCCATCTAATTTCTTCAAGATTTTAAAGAATAAAAATGGATTTTATTTTTATTTGGACTTCCTAGCTCATGATTTAAAAATTAAATTCTAGACGCTCTGAGACCTGTTTATTTTTCTAGTATTAATTACTATATTGAATATTGTTAATATTTTTCTGCAAAAAGCTGTTACAAGCAGTTCAGGCAGCATCAATGGCCAAATTGCTAATGCTTATGAACTAGAATAAATGTAACAAACGATTTTTAAAAAAATCTTTTAGAGTTCAAAATAGAATTTTAATTTTACACTTATAATTCATTATTATAAATATTAGATGCTTGGAGTCATTTTTAACTCACTACCAGGTGATGCTATTAGTTTTAAATTAACTGATTAATTCTGGAAATATTAAAATAATGACTTTAACGGCAAATGTTTAACTAATCGGGAGGTAATTGCAGAATCGATTACAAACTTTCAAAAAATGTTTAATAAATGTGTAATTATATTTATAAATATGTGTTATATTTGTAAAGCTGAATTTTAAGTTAAATCATTGATTAAATGCAATCAATTTTTCAGTGTTAAATATCGATATAATCCATTTTACAAATTTACTTTAGAAGTCTTGCTACATCTCCCTTTTCATTTATTCATATATTCATGATGTACTAGAATGTCCAGTAATTGTTTCATTTCGCCATTCTAGCCCATCCGGTTTTGTGATACTATATTTTTACTGTACTGTTTTCAGATATGTTAATCACATACTGTACGAATTTAATTTTTCAACAAGTTCTTTCAGTGTATATAAAATTTTGCAGAAAAATCTTTAGGAATTCTCAATTTAATTTCATCAAAGCAAATATTTTTTCCTGGTAAAAATTGTATATAATAGTTTTACTAAATGATTCACCATTTAAAAAAAATATTGAAAAACAACCCATTCTAAATATGATCATTTGCAGTGTTGTACTAAAACAGAATCTAAAAATTTATTTTAAATGTTTGAATTTTTTTTTCTATATAAACTATCTAACAGGTGTTATCCATTTATCATATCCATTTATAATTTAAAACTCGGCTTTTAATGGAAGGTCAGAATTTAAAAGTATTTTATACTATTTTAAAATTCTTATGAATTTTGTTTCAGAATTTTCTGAAAATATTAATCTTATTAAGAAATTCAAATTTCAGACCATTATAGAACTATGCTTTCCCTCATCTTAATTTTCCCATCAAAGGATAACTTACGCTTCGGCCGGTAAACCGAAATTTCGGAAACACTATTTGATCAGCATGCCTGATCATCATGCTTGATCAATGTGTTTCAGACAGAAGCGTGATTTAATCGATCAATAAAGAATGTAGTAAAAATTTGATGCATATAGATATCCATTAAAATATTATATGGATGTAATAAACAATGGATGCGCAGTTTTATAAAATATGTTTAAGCAATATAATATTTCAGTATTTCTTTTTTAGTTTACTTTCAAGTTTACTGAATTTTCTTATACAGAAGTTATGAAATTTTAATTCATTTTCAGATATAAGGAAATTATTTCATGAGAAGACATTAGTATTTGAATATTTTTATACTCGTAATGTACTCAAAGTAATTTTCAAAACAATTGTTTTTGATTTTTTAATACTGAGCATGATTATGTTGGTTAATTGTTTCATTATAATTATCAGAAACAGTATTCTTAAATAAAAGCAAAACTTTCTGCTTATGCGTTCGCATTTTTAATGTCTAAATGTTAACTTGAATATTATAATGATATTGAAATTTATATTTGTATTTTTTTTTGTATGGCAAATATATGAATAAAATTCCCTCACTTCGCTTCGGTTTACGTGTTTGATAATTTTCATTAATTTACGAATTAAAATTTGCGAACCTTTCGAACAAATTGAAATCTTAAAAAATGATTCTAGTGTTGCGGCATACATTTTGAATTGTTTAAATGTATTGAATTTCTTTACCAATTCGGAAGAATTTAGAGATGAGCCCAATAGGTGCCACACTTTGGATAAACTATACGTTTAATGTCATTTTATATATATATAATTCAATTTCGTGTTTCTTTGGCGAATTTAAGCAATGATTTTAAAAAGAAAAATAAAATATTGTTTAAATTTATTGAAACAAGTGAGGAGGGCAGTGAATATTTTGCACCATTAAGAAAAGAATAATTCCCGAAAAACGCTTCGAATTTGAGTTTTGAAAATTTCTCAATGCAATTTTATCAAATTCAAATTATTAGAAAACTTCCCAAAAATTATGACGATTATAAAGAAACGATACTCAAAACTGAATGTTTGGAGAAATAAATATCATAAAAATTTAGTATTTCTTTACAGATTTTAAATTTTAAACACAAAACGAAACAAAAGTGATTTTGTATGCAAATGCTGAAATAAATCTTCAAGTATTTTCATATCACTTAAATATGAATTTAAATCAAAGCAGAATAAATCAATTCCTCTCGTTTCATTGCCTAAGTTTCCGTCAAAAGAACCCCCCCCCCCCGGAAAGAAAGAAAGAAAGGACAGAGAGAGAAAAAAAACTGATATCAGTGATGGATCTTTACACTTAAATTTAAACTTCCTATTGAGAGACTTCATAAAAGGTGTCTGTTACGAGGAAAATATATTAATTTTAGAGGTTTCAAGGCATTTTGTGAGCAATTATTGTTCTAATAAGTGTGAATTGATAGTTGCTAAAAAACATTTTGAGAACAGCAATGTCTAATAAATTGCATGTTTATCAACTATAAGAAACTATCCAAAACGAAATAAGTTTTTTAGGACAAGAAGGTGAAAATTTTTAAAGAAATTGCCCACGTAGACGTATTATATAATTTTAGATCACTCGCCGAACTTTAAGTTGAGAATATATTTATTATTAGAATTGAACGATGTATCATATGGTATAATATGGGGATTTCTAAAATATTCAGGCTAAAATTATTGGTGCAGCGCAATCCGATATGCCTCTTGCGCCAGAGGACACAACTAAATCAATCAATAATGTTAAAAATATTCTTAGATCAATGGTTTTTCAAGGATGGATAATTGTAATAATGCTTAAAGTGCCAAGGATAAAACAGGTTATATATATATATATATATATATATATATATATATATATATATATATATATATATAAAGAACTAATATTTTTCATTTTAGTGTTACGATCTGAGTTAAAAACAAAATCATCCTCCTAAACAATTGCCGAAAATTAAGTAAATAGTAATAAAAAATGTCCAATGCATAGAGTACAATGTAAAAATAACATGTAATTTAATAGCTTTTAGAATTTAAAATTATGAGAACTGTAGTTTCCTGGGAAATGGACAAGAATAAATTTTCTGATGATTGGGAGATAATATGGAAGTTTAATTAAAATAGAATTTACCGTCGGAATTACTACTCAGCAGTCTATTGCTTACTTACTAAATTGCTGTTTGGGAAATGCTACTCTCAAAGTAATATGGATGGTAGCAGATGGTTGCAATTATTTCAAAAGCCTCAGATTTTTGTGTCAGTTGCCAAGTTTCGGATTGTAAAAGAAAGCCCTTCTTTGAAGAATGTTCCTATTTTGCTCTGACGATTCCTATAGTCATTGCTCCAAAAGATAATACTTTAAAGGGCATGGTTGTTCGTGTCACCTTGTCTTCCACAAGAGCAATGGGGATAATCTAAAATCTTGAATTTTCGCCTTACCCTTCTAGCGAAAGATATTGTACGATATTTCTATGATGTTATTCGATGTTCTGAATGCCGGCAAATTTCTGAAAGATACCGCAACTATGCTGTTTGGCATTTTGTGCTAATATGGCATGATGGAAAATACACCAGGGATTTATTAAATATTTGTTCATCCTTTGTTTAAATGTATCGTTTCACACCCTTTGAGGCAGAGCTATATGTTTTTCATCAACACAACCAGTATCCTTTAATGTATTTATTGATTTCCAGTTTAAGAAAGGATTTAGCGCAAGTATTTCAATTTGAATGCCACAAATGCAGCATTAATTACTATTTCGAGCTTGTTATTGAAGCTAAAATACAGATATTGCAATGAATAATATAGACTATACAATCTACATCCTCTTTGCAAGTTTAGCTTCACCCCTATCTTTGTGTTTATCTATTTGAGAATAAATTTAGGATCGTTTCGCCAGTTTAGCATTTTACTTTAATGCAACGTTGATGCTTCTTCTTCTTAACTAATTGGCCTATATCAAAGACAATCTTAGAGTATTGATTTATGGTTAACCACATAAAAGTTTGTAGCTAAACAAGGATTTCTTATACTCTTCAAATCCGTTTGGGAAGAGAGACAAATTGTGTTCTCTGAGCTCTAGTGAGACAGCAACTCTGTTCTGCTGATTCCAATGAATTGCTCTTACTTAGGACACAAGAAAAAACAGGAACTAAGAAGAAAAACATTATTTCATGCACTTATAAATTTTGATAGGCTCTTTACTTTTTTTTGTAAACTTGCGGCATAATTTTTTTACTTTTCTGAGGTCGATGAACTAGGTCATTGATTTCTATGAAACCTTATAGGGGTGAAACACAGATTGTTACTATAATTTGGCCCATTTTATTTTTTAACAACAAATTTGAAGTACCTTAGTCGTAATAAGGACATAAAAAAGCGCTTTTAACGTAACCACTCCTAAAATAACTTACTTTTTGTAATTTGAAAACCACTGCCCTTATTAATGGAATCTTAAAATATCGATATTCAGGAATAGCAGCTCAAATATAATCGTTATCGCAAGTCGGTGTTCATCCGAGTCTTCCCCCTCTGCCTTGTAGGTCTTGAAACAGATTTCGGTGTTGTGCTTATAAGGAGACAGTTTAATTACCGGAATGTCGTTTAAAAACCGTAAGCATATTTTAATTGTTTCTATTAATTAATTTTCATAATTAAAAGTCATTTTAAATTTTACTTACCTAAAACATTCTATATGGGTGGTATCAACCTATCTTTAAAGGGATTTAGTATTTGTATTTACTTTGCATCTGATTGCATGTTTTAAATATATATTTCAAAATATTATAGAAAGACAATAAGCAGTGACATTCATGCAGTGAGCACCTAATATTGGAGCTTATTTGTCTATTTTATGCTAATCGGTATTTTACAAATTTGACAGATGCCAATTACCTAAGTACTTGACCGGATCCGAAAAGG
The DNA here is from genome assembly GCA_026289955.1 of Argiope argentata. Lineage (NCBI taxonomy): Eukaryota > Metazoa > Arthropoda > Arachnida > Araneae > Araneidae > Argiope > Argiope argentata. The sequence goes on along the minus strand of JAOUZG010015275.1, from coordinate 7,840,597 downwards.
GAGGAAATCGAAAGTACCTCCTGAAAGAAAAAATTAAAAAAAAAACATGCCAGTTTCATTCCTCGTGCTTTTTTACGTTTTTGCTTAAGCCACAGTTAATCAGTTCTTTTAAAAGCACAGCAAAATGCATTATATCATTTATTATTTTGCAATCATTTGCATAATATTTTTTTTTTGTGTGTTCATGCATAATTTTTTCCCTTAAAATTTTATATATATAAAAAAATTGTTTCATAATATTTTCAAATTTCGTTATGATTTTAAAGGTATATTATAATAAGCAGAAAAACCTTTAAATTATAATAAAATGTAATTTTAAATAATGTTATTTTGCATCCTAGAAAAATAACAAATGCTTATTTGTGGAATTAAATTTACAAGTTTTCACTTAGGAAAAGTCTCAACTGCTTTGTTTGTAATTAAAAAAATAATAACAGCATAATTTAATTTTTATAAATGATCAGAAACTTAATTATTCTATTGAGAGTATAAGTGAAAACATGAAAATACTGGAATGGTTTTTGTGTATCTGTACTTATTTAATTGTAGAAGTGATATTAGCCAGTTAAAAGGGAAGTTAAAATATTAATTATTAAAAATTTATCTATAGATTAATCTTTTCAGTTATAGAAAATTTTTTATTTTATATATTTTTTTATTAAATTAGATTTAATTAAATTATGGGAAAAATTTCTTCTTATAGAAAATACATTTTTTTTTTGCCAAAAACACACTCATATGTTGTTGTTATTATTTTACTAGTAGCTTAGTTTTATAGTCCAAGAATTATATATAAAAGTCTTTAAATATATATATATATACATTACCTAATTTATGTATATTGAAAAGAATTTTTATTTATATCAGTGTTGAATATTTTATGTATTTCATTAATATATTTTTTTGGTATAATATTTTTCTGCATGGATATAATAAATTCTAAGTCATTTTCCAATCTATATTCCATTCTATTTCTCGTTATATGTGGGATTTTTATTTAGATATGATTAGAGTATAACATAATTACAAGTTAAAGTGAACCTTTGAATTAAGAAAATATTTCCATTAGGAGAATATTTTAAAAAGTAAATCACATTAGTTTATTATATTAATTCAACTATCTGATGCATTGTTACACATTAAATAATTTGGAAAAGAGTGATAAAATTAAGAACATTTTTTTCTGCTTCTGAATTTTTTAAATTAGTTTTTCATAAAAATTTGAAATTGTTTTCTGTACCTTACTGGGGGTTTAATCTTCTGATAGGAAATTAAAAATAGATGCAGAAAATATAGTAAATATATAGGTAAAGCAAAGTGTTGGTAATTTGTATACTTTAGCAATAGGAGAATTCAATTTGTAATGTATTTTTTTAAAAAATTAATGAATAGTTTATACTTAATGTCCAGCTTTCAAAAAAAGATAATTAAAAAAATTATAAACAATCTTGTAACAAAAATACATTATGTTAATTTCAACCTTAAAAGGATATTGAAAAAGGCTAGAGATTAAATTATTTCATTGTTGTCCATGACTTGGATTCAAAATTCCTTATCTATTCCATTTGGAAAATCACCTTTTTTGTAGGACTTGAATTTGATAGATTTTAAATGTTTTAATATTATAAATAGATTTTAATATAAGTATTGTTTTAAATTAACTTTATTATCAGTATAAAATCATCATTTTTGCTCATTTTTTTCTTTCAAAATATTAGATATTTGTTTCTATCAGAATAGTAAAAGCAGATATTTTATCTTCCAGTTGCATTAAGGCATAATTCACTCTGCTCTTGAAATTAGACTATGAAATAAGTCATCATTATATAATTTTATTTTTTTATATGAAATATTATAATTTTTAAAAATTCAGTTTACATCTATGATATATATCCATAAAATTTATATTGTCTAATAGTATTAATATTAATTTTTTTCACTATTTTTGAGACATTATGTCAATTTTTGAACACTTTTAAAGTTTAAAAATAAAGAATTTATTAAAAATGACTGAACTTTATTAATTTGAATGTTTTATATTAAATTGAGAATTGAAAATTGCAATAATCATTTACTTTAAAATCAAGAAATATAAACCCATATTTAATCTGTTATGCAATGTAATTTTTCAAATTGCTTTTTATGAAATAAAATTATAAGAGAATGCTTTGACCTTCTTAAAAGATATTTTGTGTTGTCAAAAAGGTTTTGATCTCTTGCAAAAAGAGTTTGTTTACATAACTTAATTTTATAGAGAGTATTCATATTACATTTTGTGTTCTTTGTACTATTAAATACAAAGGGTACCAACTTATTGTTTTCATCATATTAATTCAAATATCTGTATAGTTAAAAATATGAGATTTTTTAAAATTATAATGATCAAAATCTTAGTTAAGTCTTAAAGATTGCTTAAAAATTAAAGAATTTTCTGAATTAAAACAGTTCTTCTGAATCGTAGGATAAAATCCTGTTCCTTATTTGAAAATTGTGAAAATTTATTAAACACACAGAAGAAATTTTTAAAATTAGCACTGGATTCGAAATCATTTGATTAATCAAAACTAATATTAGATTTTTAGGAAGGAACTTTCTCATTGCAATACTTATTATTGAACCTATCTTTCCTAAGCAAAATTATTTGGAAAAAATTATATTGGAAATTTAATTATTAACTTGTAGCATTTAGTATGCTGGATGATTTACTTTTACTGAAAGATTAAATACAGTTAATTAGTTAATGTTGTGAAAGCTTGTTGAACTCTGAGACTAAAGTTGTGAGGTTAATCCTGTTTCCTAATTAATTTAACTGACTAAATTAAGAAGTAAGATTTATGGAAAGAATTAATTTTGCTAAAAACATCTCCAAAAGTTTTATTTGTCTTTTTGTAAAATGATATAGTATCTTATAAACATTTTACCGAGTACAGTATATTAAAAGATTTGCTGTGATGAAAACTTAAATACAATGCCATCAAAATTTTTTATACAATTCATTACTTAATTATTTGATTAAATTAAATATAAAGGAGAATTAAACTTCCAGTATATTTTTCTGCAATTGTATTATATATATATATATATATATATATATATATATATATATATATATATATATA